>OZ007571.1:57192753-57369277 GCA_963931925.1 Onchidella celtica
TCACGATGCGAAAACAAAAGCATCAACACAAAAAATCGACACGTTTGTTTCTCAGTGTTCCCAGATTGGATGGAAAACCGCGGAATTGGGAAAGTAATAATAATAATAATAATGATGATGACGATGCCAATAGTTACAGCCGTCTTATATCTCCAGATAAGGGAAGTATTTGTACTGATACTTATGAATACCTGGCATGTTCAGACTTGGCGTGGCATGACACTCAAAATAAATAATTGATAACCTTTTTTTAAAGCAAGTCAGTTATCGAGCTTGAAGTACACTTAATGCAATGTCAAATTTACAAATGTTTACGATGTATTTGGTATAATTGAGACTGGTCTTATCGCTAAGAGCAGACATCTCATCTACTTCAAAAAGGTTATGTAGAGTCCATGGTCATTATTTTAAATTTAGGTATTCGTGCCTCTTGGAGACCACCAATTTTGTTTTGTTTTGATTATTTTATTTTAAACATGCCCGTTCATAAGTCCCCCAAGAATGATCTCTTTTTTTTTTTAATTCACTTTCGGAAACAGTCTCTTTGAATAGATCTTAAAATGTTTCTTATTCGTGTTCTCAAATCCAATAGGCCACCCTTAACACTCAATGCTCGTTCACTGATTTCTTTCTATTTTTGGAGAAGTATCGATTATGTGACTCTTGCATGATCGCTAGAAGCCCATATAATTTTAAGTTTCGTGGCCTCGTTTTAAAGAACAGTCGTACTTATCATAAGCACCAGCTCAAGGGCCATTCGTAGAACGGGAGTCACGTAGTCACAACAATATTTCCATTCATACTTTTTCACTGAAGTCGATGAAAATGCGTCTCTTTTTTTGCGGCTCAAAAATAGTAAATAAATAATTTGTCCAAAATGGATGTGTCCATGTAATTTATCATCAAACATCGAGGTAATCCATAAAGTTTCATAATTTTTGGTCCCGTTTCACGAAGTTTTAAGTGCTTAATGTTTATCCATTGTAGCAAAGATACTAAAAAGGATAAGCTGAGACACTGTCTTCTTCACACCACTAAAAAAAATGTGCACAAAATTTGGGAGCTGATCGGGGGCCGGGCCCTTGGCGCGTAGTATTAAAAGAATGCTTGATATAATGGTAAATTTAGGAGGCAAAAATTGTGTCAGTGCTACTGTCACTAAAAAAAAAAAAAAAGTCAGAGTTTTCCCACAGCTATTGAGGTTATAATTCCACAATACGTGACGTCAATCAAGGCCTATAGCTGAACAGTGAACAAAATTCAATATTTTCCCTATTTGGCTTTGTAAAATACGGCACTTTTCAGGACTTCCGCGCATTTGCCGCTAGGTGGCGGTGCGAAATATGTGCACGCTGAAAGCACTAGCGGCCTTATCCTGCCAATTCTAGTATCTTTCATTGTAGTAGGCATGATTAAAATGTCACGAGACTGATGACATTCTATTTTCGTGTGTATGACAACTACGCAATACTTGATAAAATGGCATGCACTCGGATGTTGTTACGGAACCGTATTCTAATTACAAGCCAAATAGAGAAAATACTGAGTTATGTTTATTGCTCAGTCATAGCTTACTATTTAAAATATCACGATCCAAGAATAGTCACTACAATGTGATACGCGCCACGCTACCCGCAGAAATATTGTCTGTTTTCACACAGTTCCTACATGTATTGGGTCATGTGCAAAGGGCATTGCCAAGCCTAGCAGGCTGCTAACCCTGCTTTCTGTGTATTGAGGATTATCATCCAGACTGTGTTGTGTCCAATTTGATTCATTACTCTTAGATACCTGTAATTATCCAAGACACAAGGTGTGTGACTTTATTTCCTAACCCAATAAAACTATTCATGTGACCGTCTTGAAGTTGGTGCAATTATTTGAATATTCATCAAGGTTGCAAATTCCCAACTCGTTTTTTGCAATTTGACTATTTTGGACTTAAAATTAATGTTCTGGTTGCCACCCCTCGGTATAAAGTTTAGCAGCCTGCTGGACTTCGCAACGCTTCTTGTGTGGCAATATTTTGGCCTATAGTCTTTAATTTTGTACATACGGGGCTACAGATGACTGTTGATAGGGGCGAGTTCGTATTTTATGTTACAAGTACAAGCCATTACTGAACAATGACTCTTCTCAGCACTGCGAGAAACGTATTGGCCCCAACCAGTATATATTGAATATCAAACTCTATGGTGCTCTGCCAGAACTACAGAAAACCGTAGATTTTGTCAAAAGAACAAATCTGCTGATTTAGATTGGTGAACGAAAGAAGAAGAAGAAGAACTGGACAATGAATATACCTCAGTACATTTTTCTCTACTTGGCTTGGTAATTAGACCCTCCGCACCCCTAACAACATTCGCTACGGATAGGCTACGCGTTTTTTTCCACCCACGAGTCAATATCCTTGTCGCGCGCATCCTGGTCACGCACACAAACACAGTACCCTGTATACATATCGATACGACTCACAAAAACGCTCAAACCCAGGACGTAAGCCGAAGCTCTCGATATTTTTTTAATAGTCGACCCGAACCCCAGAGCCATCTTAACGCAAGGGCACAGCGGGCAGTTGCTTTAGGGGGCCCCATGCATGCAAATTTGAATTGTTGCCTAAGGGGCGGGACCCCAGCCTATTGCTTTGCCCAGAGACCCATAATGGCGTTAAAACGGCCCTGGTGAGCCCACACCCCTTAAGAAAACCAGCTTCAGCAAGATTACCAGTGCACAAGGGCAACAATTCGTTATCTGACAGTACAATCCAAACCTCCACAACTATCAGACGTGAAATGACATTACAAGACTGGCCCTCGCCACCCACTCACTCGCATTATTATCAGATTAAGTCAAGCAAACACTCGTACGATATCCACCGTTGTTCTCCATCACCAAAAAGAGTCGAATCGACCGACCTTGCTGAAAAATTGGACTAAAGTAGACATCCTCCAAATCACGTTGTTGTAACCGCAAAGCAGTTAATTGCAAGACGGATAAACACTTAATATGCTTAAAGTGAAGCATTTGAAATAATGAACAGCTTCTACCTCACACATAATTGAATATACATCCTGCATAGTCTAGCGGCTACAGGAAATGTCAATTAAAAGGAAGATATTAAATTTCTCAGTTTTGTGACTCCGTCCCTCTGAAGCATTTCATTCATGGCCTCGTTTTTATATAAGCTGTTTTGCAAACCATAACATGTGGCAACACGGGTATGGCAGTTTTTAGGTCCACCTACGAAATAAAGTAATAGATAAGAGAGGATATGACATTGATAAAGCTGAAACTCGTGTCCCTAAATACGCCTAGCGCAGACATTGCATCATTTTTTTTTCTGTATTTTTTTTTGTGATCAGGGACGCGTGCATACGTTCCCCTGTCCACCTCGTTATCTTGCACACCTGTTGTCATAATAATAATTAGTATGTGCGCAATGACTACGTCAAACATGATTGTTCTTTTTTTCTTTTTTTTTTTTTAAAATTTATGTCGTTGTTCAATATGCTAAAATTTCACATGTCACAGATCTGCTGTTTAAATATGGCAAAATACGTACGTGCACTGTTTTCTATTTACCTGTCTGTCTGTCTGTCCGTCCGTCCGTCTGTCCGTCCGTTCGTCCATCTATCTATCTATCTATCTATCTATCTATCTATCTATCTATCTATCTATCTATCTATCTATCTATCTATCTATCTATCTATCTATCGATCCATCCATTCATCTATCTATCTATCTATCTATCTATCTATCTATCTATCTATCTATCTATCTATCTATCTATCTATCTATCTATCTATCTATCTATCTATCTATCTATCTATCTATCTATCTGCTTTTCTGTCAATCTGCTTTTCCGTTAGTCTGTTTGTCTGCCTGTTTGCTTGCCTGCCTGCCTACTTGTCTGACTCTCTGCTCTGTCCTTTTTGTGGAGTAAGAAACTTTGGGCCATGCACAAAAAGCATTGCTGAGCATGATAGGCTGCTAACCCTCCTATCAGGGTATCAGGATTAACAGCCTACTAGACTTAGCAACGCATTTCATATATATGGCACTTTGACAATAAACTTTATAAGCCACATGCTTCGTTAACCCTGGTCGGACGAAACAATACTTTTGTAACATAAAGAGCTGTATTCATGTCAATATAAAACTGTTTCGTGACCCATTCCTGACCCAACCCCTCCCCCACCCCTACCCCTACCCTGCACTTCACTTTCCCTTCTGAAGATATTTTGATAATTGTGAAAATTGTAGCTTGCAACATTGAAGCATTTTGTTGTGTGTGTAGTTGCGCCTTCCATAATTGATACAATAAATCGTTTAGCTGTGACTTAAAAGTTTCATTATTGTGTGTGAGTTTGGGTTTTACGGCACGCCTGCAAGATAACGGCCACTTTGCGCCCTTCACGGTCTATTTGGGTACATTTTTTTTTTCCCATCTACATATCATATTCAGAGCTGTCAAGTTTAACATTGCTAAGTTTCATTATAAGACTACATGAGGTACCCGGCATTATCCGAGATAAAACTGTGAACCCAAGGTCTGTTTTTCTCTTTCTCTCTCTCTTGGTCCAGAAAGCATCCCATAATTATTCTACGGTTTTGCTACTGATTTCATGCGCACCAGAGCACTACACACTCATTTCTGGTAGGGAAATTGCGCGCATCGAATTGAAAGCGTTTTAAAATCGTTTCCGGTGCGATGGGCTCACTGCAGGGAGCCAAGACAAAGATAATTGTATTTAACATTATTTTGTACAACGTTTATTAAAAAATATCTGAAACTTGAATCAACACAATCGGTCCGTACAAAAACGGTTGGGTTGGATTAGTTGACACTTAAGAAAATTAATTCTTATAATTTTTGGAACTGTCATTTAGGCTATAGCGCCGAGCAAAAGAAGATTGCACCACAATGAATTACTCCCGCCACTATTTTTTATTTTTATTAATAACATAAGATACTAGCTGAGATACCCGGCCCTGTCCGGCATGAATAGTTTCAGTTCTGGGATATTATATTGGTTCCGTTTAGCCTTTCCGTTTCTCTGGGTTTGGTTTTTGCTTTGTTTGCTTTTTGATAAGCCTTACTGCACTCCCTTTGCGCGCTAATGCCCTACGCACCCCGTCGGAATTCCAGTCGAAGATTGTCATGAAATGGCAATATGGGCACTGGGCAGCCGGTCGTGAACCCACAAGTAGGAAATGATGACGCCATGAGCTCATGCTTTCGCGGGAAAGGAACGGAGGCAAACTTATAGTGACACAAAGCAAACTGAAAAAAAAACAACAACCAAACTTATCCACCATTTCAAGTCTTTAAATGTTAAAAAGAATCTTCTGTAAGTCGAAAGAAAAGGCAGCTATAAAATTTCACGCAAATCCAAACTGTATGAGGGGCGGTGGGTCTTGTTAAAAATAGCGCGAGTTTGTATATTATAGATTTGTCACAGCACAAAATGAAACCACAGTTCTATTTCGCCATGCACTGGAGGCAGTGAAAAGGACAAAACTGAGACTTGTATTTTCATGTATGGCGCCGTCCCCCGATTATTATAATATTAGATGACCTACCGGGCATTGCCCAGAATAAACAATCATGTGATTCCCCCCCCCCCCTAGTATAATAAAAGTAATAAACAACAGTCTTGCTTCAGAACTCATGCGCACCACAACATTACGCACCAAACTGAACGCTTGATAGGGTTACTTTTTATGACATGCACGGTACTATATATTACGAAACAAACATGCAAATATACAGATGTTACATAGCAATAAACATTTTTAAAAAAAATACATGCTTAAAGTAAACAACTTTTAATTATAGCCATCATCTTCCTTATCTCAATTGCCACCTTCCTGCGAAATTTAAGGCCTGAAGAGAGTATAGTTTGGTCAGTTAGTCATGCCAAAGGTTGCAAGTTACTGAAATATAATATACTATATGACCTGCAGGGTATTGCCCGGAATAAACAATCATGTGCTGGTCACCCCCCCCCCCTCTCTCTCTCTCATAATTATAATAAAAGTAATAAACTATACAGTCTTGCTTCAGAACTCATGCGCACCAGAGCACTACGCACCAAACTGAACGCTTGATAGGGTTACTTTTTATGACATACACGGTACTATTATATTACGAAACAAACATGCAAAAATACAGATGTTACATAGCAATAAACATTCTTACTTTTTTTAAAAGTACATGCTTGAAGTAAACAACGTTTAATTATAGCCATCATCTTCCTTATCTCAATTGCCACCTTCCTGCCAAATTTAAGGCCTGAAGAGTGTATAGTATGGTCAGTTAGACATGCCAAAGGTTGCAAGTTACTGAAATATCTATTATAAAAAAAAAACTCGCTTTTTTTGTAAAAGCCGTAGCTCGGCTATCTGTTCACCAATCGAGCTCAAATTTTGCATACAAATTTCTTTAGGTCTGAAGTTGATTCCTTGCTACACCCATTGCTGAACACTCTCCGTAAGTATTTTTTTGAACTACGCAAATTTGCATTTGTTCCAAATAAATACCATCCGGGCGTGAGTTTTTATGTGGCATGACGTCACTGAATTTGCGGTCCACCGTGCGATCTCAACGTCCGGTTCCCCAAATTTGAAACCGTGCTTCCGAGTCCATCCATAACATTCGTGGTTCTTGCTGCACTTCGCTGTGCCAACGGTCAAGTAATGCTCCCTCCATTGCAGCCACCCCCAGACCTACTCACAACACTTTTCACTCCCCCCCCCCCCCCCGCGAATTTCGCGGGTTCAATACTTGTATAATAGATAATAATAGATAACCGGCTTTTTTTTTTCTTTTTTTTTGGGGGGCACAGTTTCATGCTTTTCAAAATGAAAGATGAAAGTTGAAGTCTCGCGGTTATTCAAGGATTTCATCAACTGTTGTTGCTGGTATTGTCACGTGGGGTGGGATGGCATGAGATCCCATAATTATGTCAACGGCTACGATTAGTCAGTCCTTACGAATTCCTATGATCGGCGACATGACAGGAACATAGCGAAATTAACAATACCGCCTCGATAACTATGGAAAGTGCAACTCTACCGTATTATGGTAAACAAAACCACACATTATGCCAAAATTAAAAGAAATGTTTTACAAGCGTCACAAAACAACAACAACAACAAAAAACTCTGGCTTGTGTTCGACGTTAGGGACATTCCACGGTAACTGACGGGATGTTCAGACAATACTTTTTAAGAAAGAAAAGGCCACTAAATAAATAACCAACCATTCATCTCAAAATGGATTGATCAGTCCTTCAGAAAAATGGTACAGAAATGATAAAAATATGTTTTAAGTAATAAAAAGTAAGATGAGTCCATTCAATTGCCTTCACTTTATTTGGTAACTGATGGGACAGAAAAAATACCAAGTTTTTTTTTTAGCAGAATGAACTGCAAAATTTCTGAAACCAATAGGATTAGTGAATAATGTTGTTCTACATTCAAAAAATGCATTTGAGCATACAGAAAAAAAAACATAAATAATCAAATTTTACTTTTAAGCACACTGGGGCAATTAGTTTGAGTAACTAATCGGACATCATCATGGTAACTGATGGGAGGTTGCGCTGTTTTCCAAGATGGTTGCTAGGTCACGTGACCACGCAAGGAAGATAATGCTAACCAAAAATTATATTACTACCCTTTACAACACAACCATTAATTTTTTCCCAAGCATGGTTTGAAAAATGGCTCTTATGTAACATATTACTCGGAATGTTCCTTTATTCTTTGTTCAACTTCCACGTTGTGACGACCATAACAAATTTATAACTCACATAGAAGACATTAACATTTTTTACTCTATGAAATTGTATTAGTAAGAGAATTTGACCTAGATAGATACGATCTTTTATCATTAGAAGTCACAGCTGTGAATAACCACAATTTTCATACTTTTTCGTTTTTGGTTTTTTAAACAGAAGACAAATATATCGAAGTGGTATTTGTCACATTGTTATGTGGGACATTTTGTCGATTTTGAGGTTTTGTCATGAAAGTGGTTCTCTTGTTCCTAAGTTTAGTATGTATAAGTGTCATTCCAATTTGTTACAAACATTTCGAGATGTGTTTCTGACGTAATGTTTGCGTTCTGGCTCTGTATCTATTTTTATATAGACTCTATATATATTTGGACAACTTGGAGCGGTCCTTCCCTATGCATAGAAAAACGGCTAAACGTAGAAAGTTCAAACTTTCTGTGCTCATTACTTAAAAAATCTACTAGGTTTTTACACATTCATTTTGAAGATATAATGTGTGGAAATGTACAAACTGAATTTATGAAGTCATTTGTTTTGTTACCAGTTCCAATCATCTTTTTAAAACACCATTTTCAACATTTCCAAATAGGTTTGCCAGGTTGCCATTTTTATCTATACTATATATATTTGTGGACTTGAGACTTTTCGTTGCAAAAGGCTTCTGAACCACTCAACACTCAGACTTCAAATTTTATATGGTGCATCAGAATGGATGTAAGGGTGCACAGTTTTTAATAGAAGTCTCAAATCGGTGTTGTTTTTTTTATTGGAAATTTATTGTTTCGCCATGATTTAGATCTATTTCGAGTCATGATTCGCCATTTTAAGGTTTCGTTATCACTTCCTACGATGTGTTCACTATCAAACACACTAACCCATGCGCAAATTATGCTGTTGTACGGGATGCGCAGTGTGTCAACTCACAAAGGCAGAGCAGTAAGACATATTTAAAAACAAGCAAACAAAATTAAAATAAACAAATAGGAACAGGCCAGATGAAGCAGGTCCATAATAACCACCCAGAACTGAAACCAATATTCAAACCGATTTATCCCGGGCAGGGCCGGGGACCTCAGCTAGTATCTATATCTATTCTATATCTATATATATATGTGGACTTGGGATTTTTGTGTGCGCCTATCTCAGAAACCACTGACCAGATTGAGGCCAAATTTGGCATGGAATCTTTTTATGATTTATCGGAGGTTCTTAGCCTATTCAGATGTTCGAAACTGTTTGCATTCTACGTTTCATTTTTCATTGTTTCGCCATCATTTACATCTATTTCGAGTCATGGTTCGCCATTTTAAGGTTTCATTATCACTTCCTGCGATGTGTTCACTATCAAACACACTAACCCGTGCGGAAATCATGCTATTGTACGGGATGCGCAGGGTGTCAACTCACAAAGGCAGAGCAGTAAGACTTAATTAAAAAACTCGAAACTAATATTCAAACCGATTTATCCCGGGCAGGGCCGGGGGCCGCAGCTAGTATAATATATTTGTGGACTTGAGATCTTTCATTGCAAAAGGCTTCTGAACCACTCAACACTCAGACTTCAAATTTTATATGGTGCATCAGAATGGATGTAAGGGTGCACAGTTTTTAATAGAAGTCTCAAATCGGTGTAGTATTTTTATTGAAAATTTATTGTTTCGCCATGATTTAGATCTATTTCGAGTCATTGTTCGCCATTTTAAGGTTTCGTTATCACTTCCTGCGATGTGTTCACTATCAAACACACTAACCCGTGTGCAAATCATGCTATTGTACGGGATGCGCAGGGTGTCAACTCACAAAGGCAGAGCAGTAAGACTTATTTAAAAACAAACAAACAAAAATAAATAAACAAATAGGAACAGGCCAGATGAAGCAGGTCCATAATAACCACCCAGAACTGAAATCAATATTCAATATTTATCCCGGGCACGGCCGGGGACCTCAGCTAGTCTTCTATAATTGAGCTAGAGAGTGAACGTGTAAGCAGCTAAAACTTCGCGACTACGCCAAAAAAATTATGAAACTTGGTGTATGCATCAGTTTTTAACGAAGAGTTATGTGGACACATTCATTTTGAACAAAAATACAGACTTTAATATTATGTATATTAAAAATTTTTGAGCCGCAAAAACAGAGGCGCATTTTCGTATAATACAACTGAAAAGTGTGGCCGGAAATTACATCCTTGACCTCTCATTTCACATTGGTGGCCGAAAATCAACTTTATCACGTCTGTGCATTTCTACGTGAAATTATGTGTGACAGTAAGTCGTATTAGACATTGCATCGAATCTCAATGCCCCTTCCTTCACTATGGCCTAGATATTGGATATACGGTTGGGCTTAGTACCCGGAAAAATTTGCAAGATTTTTCTTGTGCGGGTCGGCTAGTTTACACAACTCTTCAAACTTTCAGTCCTCATTTTCTCGAGAAGGCAAAAATTCACATGCAACAATATGGAAAATACCGACGATATTTTGTGTGCGTTTTTTTTTTTTTTGGCTTCTCACTATATCTGGTTAATTGTGCTTCTTTCAATATCGGCATATTTTCATTCAAGTTGTTTTCCAAAAGGACTACAGGGGTATATATATAATATGCACATGAAAATAAAATATTATGTAATATCTACATACCACCATTGTGTTATAACCGTAATAACACAGTATTCTTGTTTTTCCACTCCCCTTGCGATAAATAAACATAATTATTGTTCGTTGTAAAACTAGTTGTGTGCAGTATAAATAGTATAATACTTTCTTCCAGTCTGAGACAGAATGAGCCAGTTTTCTTTAGCTCGAAGACTTCACAGTTCCCGAGAAAAAAAAAGAAATTATTTTTAAAATCACGACGCTATTTCTTGTACATAAATCAGTGTTTTTATTCTCGCGTGGGATTTACTAGCAAAAATGTTCGATCACAGGCAGTTCAACGCCCCCTATCGTGCAATCTGAAGTCTCTCTGCAGTGCGTGGGCCTCCTCGCGCCTCCAACAAAAATGCACCGACCATCACGCCATCCACTCACGAAGTTTCCCGATTTTTCCTCGCGAATCTCTCCTCTTCTCTCTCTTTTTGTTTTTTTTTGTTGTTGTTGTTGTTTTGCACCCCCCCCCCCTTTCGTCCCCCTCCCTCACTGTGCAAGTTAGAAAAAAAAAAAAGGAGGTTGTCGGCCCGCCCGCTCTTTCGCGCTTTCTTGCCGTTTCTGTCAATAAATAAAAAATTTGTTCCGAGCGCCTGGCCTTGCGTTGGGTTGACCTAGAAACGTTTCTCCCAAAAGTAAACCAGGGCGTATTGATTTTACCCGCCTCGCAGCCCGTGTGTGTTTGCGTGTGTACACTCTACAAAACTACATTCTAAATCTAGCAGCAGGGCATCTCTCTGCCATTGCTCGCCCCTTTTCTGTTTGTAGCTCTTTGTATATTATGTACGTGAGTACGTATGCCTCTCACATACACTGTGTTGTTTATTATGTTTAACGAAAACAGATTTTGGATCAGAACAGCTCTTGCCACAAAACAGATACTGTGTTATATAATTCTTCAAGATGTCAACGATGTGCGGGGAAAACAGGGGTTAAATGTATTTTATTTCTTTCTTTCTTTCTATCCTTCCTTTTTTTCTGTCTGTTTTCTGTCTGTCAGTCTGTCTGTTTGTCTTTCTTTCTTTTTCGTTTGTCGTTTTCTCCTTTTCTGTCCCTCTCTCCCTTGTCTCTTTGTCTCTTAATCGTCTCCGTCTCACTCTTCTCCCTTTCTCTCTCTCCCTATCTGGCTCTCTCCCTTCTCTCTCAATCTCTTGCCTCTCTCTCTCTCTCTCTGGCTTTCCCTCTTCATACACCCCCCCCCCGCCCCCCTCTCTTTCTTCGCTCTGTGTCTCTTAATAGTCTCCCTCTCACTTTTCTCTCTCTCTCTCTCTCTCTAGCTCTCTATCACTTTTCTACCAATCTCTTCCCTTCTCTCTGGCTTTCCCTCTCTCTGCTCCCCCTATCTCTGTATCGCCCCATCTCGTCCCTCTCCTCCGAACATCTTACGAAAATAGATCCAAGAGCGCGGAAATGTTCTATTCTCTGGCCGCCTTCCTTTCTTCAAAAGATTCTCCAAGATTTGGGCTCACTTTTAGGTCCTGCGCTGGCTGCTTCATCGGGTCTGAAATAACTCCGCTCTCTCCAAGCTCTTCAGAGAGACAGAATGATCGATCTAGAAATCCTTCAGCCCCGTCATGGCAATCTGACTGGCCTTAGGTTAGGTATTCGCTCACTCGATAGAGAGAGAGAGAGAGAGAGAGAGAGAGAGAGAGAGAGAGAAAGGGGGGAGGGATTGATAGATAGCTAGAGAGGGAGGGAGGGATTGAAGGGGCATCTAGACACATCATGTACCTGACAATCCTGATGATAATAAATCTTAAAATGGGCTTGGGGTAAGGGGGCACTTGTTTTTTTTTTGTTGTTGTTGTTTTTTCTTTCGTAGGATTTCTTGGCTCCAGTTCAAGTTTTTATATTATTGGCAACTATTATACAACGCACTGAATATAATCTTATTTCGGCTTCTTTCAGATTTGTTGACACAGTAAGTGCAAGTCATGCTCTGAATGTGTCATAGTATTTTATAACATTTCACTTCTTTTAAAGAACGAAACTAGATCGAATGTAACAAGTATTTCGTAAGACCAGGTTGCAAGGGAACACTGTGTTCATGTGGGTGGATCTGTCAAAATCGGGCTAAAGTTGAAATGTTTATAGGCTACCTCTATAAAAAAATAAAAAAAATCAAAATAAACATTTCTAAGACGATTTCAAGCAAAATATTTTAACTGAATTCAGAAACACAGCCAATCTTTCATAATAATATAAGCAAGTCTCTGTTTCTATAGAAAATGTTTCTCCTTTTGGAAGGGTTCGCCAGCCATACTTACAATGTACAAATTTACAACAATCTTTCAGGAGAGGGAACTTTGAGTTCAGAGAAAGAACGTTGTCTTGACATGTCGAGGAGTATTTGCCATATTTGCTCAAAGATCAGACTGATGCGTACCCTGGTGACATCAATACTCTTGTATACATGTAAATCGTGGACTCTAACAGCTTGAGATAGAAAAGAGAATACAGTCCACTGAGATGAGATGTTTTCGAAGACTCCTGGGCATCTCCTACAAAGATCATATCGTCGCTTTGGTGCAAGACTCCTGTAACTAACATTTTTTAGCCAAAATCACTTTTTTCATTCTTTGGGTCTGAAAATCAATAGCGCATCTAGTGTCAAAAGCTCGTAGCTCAATTCTTATAAATAACGATATTGCAATAATTAAGTTCATTGTCTTTACAATAATCATTACATAAGCCAAAGAAAATCAGTTCTTTTGGCTCTCCTGCAAAATTTTCCAAATGTCAGTTACAGGAGTCTTGCAGCAAAGCGACGATATTATCACGAAGGAAGAAGTTCGGCACAGAATCAGGCAAGTCATTGGGCCTTACGAAGACCTGTTGACCTCGGAACACTTTCATCTGTTCAACGCAATTGTGGCTCAGAATCGACGAAACTATTAAAAATAATAATATAGCGAACTTCAAGACCTTATAAAGTATGCCCACGTACACCTTTACATCTTCCTGTGCGTAATGTGATCATTTGTAGAATTTAAGGCTGAGCGGTTAAAAAGCCTTTTGTGACTACATTGGGGGGGGGGGGTATCTTACTTCCTTTATAATATGAGAAGTATCATTCCACTCGGTTAAAAACGTTTCGAGATATGTGTTTGTGACGTAATGTTTTACATGTTTGAGCCCTTTTTGCATACCTAATTTCAATCCTCATTTTCTCGAAAAGGCAAAAATGCACATAGATTACAACAATATGACAAATACCCGACGATGTTGTGCTAGGGAGATACAAGGCGATAGACAGAGTAGGTTATCAGAATGATGAAACAGAAATGCCCACCAATCACCCACTCGTGAGAGAGAAAAATGCATGTTTGTTATTTCTCTACTAAAAATGTCCGGAACAACCAAATTCCCAGGCAAAACAACACAAAAATAGTTCGATAGTTGATATTTATAAACACAAGCGGGGAGTCGGGAAAAGAAAGGTACCTTATCGAGAAATCGTTGTTCACGAAAGTTGAAATTACGAGTACATAATGTACTGACGAATATAGCCAAAGTTGACTAACACTAACAGACCAAATTAAAATAACAGCGGCGGTAGCGCATGGGCGTAGGTCAGGGGTTCTCAACCGTTGAAAGGAGGGGGGGGGGGTATTTTCGCCTGGTAAGGGGATGAATTTGCCGATTCTGAATTTGTAAATAATTTTAAAAAAATTATGAACCCTCCAAAATGAATAACAAATTTGAAGTTCAGACCAAAATTTGAAGTATTTTATGTACATCAGTTATTGTTCACGAATAAGTGAAATATGTATAACAATTGTTATGAAATGCTATTATTATTATTGCTATTTTTATTTCAACTTCAAATAATTATGTTAAAAACAGTATTTTAAAATTTCCCATTCTGTCGGCAGAAATTTAAACTCAAAATACTGATGCAAAATATCGATGCCCGACTATTCTAGGAGTCTCCCAAGAGAGAATGCAAGATGCAGAAAGAAATTCCTCTTTTCACTCTGTTTCTACCTCCAGAGATTCTTCTGCTTGCTCTTCCTTTTCTTCCCTTTTCTCTCTTCCCCCATATCTTCCTTTCTCTTTCTATCTCCGCCCCCCCCCCCCGTTTCTCCATCTTTTTACTCTCCCCCCCCCTCACTTACTGTCTCTCTTTCTCCTTACGTCTTTCTCTCTCCCTCCCCCCCCCCCTCACTTACTGTCTCTCTTTCTCCTTACGTCTTTCTCTCTCCCTCCCCTCCTTCTCTGTTTCTCCGTCTGTCTCTTTCTTTCTCACCCTCTTTCTTTTTCTCTCTCTCTCTCTCCCTTCCCCCTCTCCCCCCCTCTCTCTCTCTCTCTCTCGCTCTTTCTTTCTTTCTCACACTCTCTCTTTTTTCTCTCTCCCTCTCTCTTAATTTCCTCTCCCCACCTCTGACTCGCTCCCCACCCCCTCTCTTTCTCGCTCTCCTTCTTTCTCACCCCTTCTCTCTCCGCCTCCTCCATCTGTCTCTCGCTGCACAAATGTGCCTGACGCAGTGAGTCAGTTTAGAAGAGAGAAACACCCAAAAATGTCTGGTAACTGGGACACACCACATTGTTGCTTATACCTTTTGTGTGTGTTTGCCCGTGACTTCATTCTACAAGCTATTAATATGTTGTATTGGTTGTGTTGTTGCCGCTGCATACCAGCTGCTGTCTTGCCACCTACTCTGTACGTCATCTCTTCAGTCATAGGCGAACCGAGCCAGGAGGGGGATGGGGAGTGGATGAGTGCAATTCCCCCCCCCCCACCTTTTTTCCCCTGCCCTCCACAATATTTCTTACCGAGACATCAAACTTTAACATAATTTGCAAGCAAAATTGCCATTTCACAATGATAAAGAGACAAAATTGGATGCATTTTCTACCCGAAGTGTGCCACACTCCCTTCCTTCTCATAAGCGCAAAATTGTGTTCTGCCGTTCTCCGTACCTAGTAGCTCGCCTCCGCACATATTTTCAAAACACATAGACCTCGCCTCTTTGTCTCTCCCTCTCTCTCTCGTTCTGCAGACCAAGTTATTAAACGTATATAATATGTGCATTCATTATTGAATAGGAGTAAACAACCATGTATTCTCCACTACTGTGAAAACATCCCTTATTTGGGCTCTATGCATGCAGCTGATAATGTGCATAATTATTCCACGCGGTGCTTGGGTGTTTTTGTGATATTGTTATTGTCGTCGCGTCATTATATTATGCTGGAACTTGTTTTTGTTCTGTGATCGGGTACATGTCACATTGCCATGTTTTATACATCTGTCTACCGGCTTTACTTTCACTATGTGTTGTCTATCATATCAGTGGTTCTCCGGCAATATGTTGGTGGGGCGTGGGGGACTTCAGAATGGGGTGCATGGATTTCTTATTTAGTCAAATGTGGAGTTGTGCTGTTACCGATTTGCTGCTAACCACGAGAAATCGACTGGGTATCATGGAATATGGCGATTTAAGGCTAAAAGTGTCGAAATTGGTTCTTAGAATCAAACAAATCTGCAGCCAAAGTCAAAGGCAAGGCTCTCATTCATGCAGTGAGAAACAAAAGAATAAAACTTGAAATAAAGCTTTAATCAAAAATTGTTTTGAACGTTTACATAATGAATATATGAAATATTTTAAAAAGTATTTTATACAAACTTTGTCCGATCATGGTTTTTTTTGTTGTTTTTTTTAAAATTGAAGAGGGGTGTGGGACACAAAAAGTTGAGAAACACTGATTTAGGTGTTCGACCACTCACACAGTGGTATCTCCTTAAAGTCTCTTCAGTGACTTTCTTTCCTGTTCTTTTGCAGTTTTGTCAGCCCAACTCTGTGATCGCTCAGTTTGCTCGCCATCCATCCCCTTCTAGGAGGGTATCATACAAAGCCCACAACCCCCACAGCTAGTTGCTGCCGGCAAAATGTATGCTCAAGAAATAATGGCAGAAGGTGGCTGTGTCTGACCGCGCTTGGTATGATGGGGTCTTCCCAGATTTACTCAGATAATATAGGAAATTATGGTGCGCACTTCTTGTCTGTTAGCAGCCGACTGTGCAGTTCCAGACTTAGGGGCCGCGCGCACTATCCCGTTCCGCCCGCTGCTCGGCGTGCAAACGCAGATTTTTGCTTGCTTGGCAAAGAGTTTACCGTGCTGCACGCCACGCGAAAGATTGCTTGCATTGAACGGGTGGTTGATTTTAACATAGTGCGCGCGGGGCCCAAGTATGATACCCCCTTTTGACTCTCAGGTCAAAAGGTTCCACCTCCGTTGCAGTTTCGTCAGACCGTCAGATGGATCATCGACTTGGATCTTCATCCACCCCTATGCTACTATGCTAGTAAGTAACTGTGTCTCCATGTAAATCTTGCTGCATTCCTTTATTCAGTCATAACGCCCATTCATCATACACATTTACAAAAACCCTTCAGATCTACACAAAACAACTTTAGAGAATTTTAGCAATGCAATAAAATTTATACGGAACTATTTAACCCATTCGCTCCCTTAAGCCGAATATTCAGCTAGCCCAAGCTGAATATTCGGCTTAAGTGGACACCGATTTTCCACAATTGATACGTAGGCCAATTTCTCAAAATATTGAATCCCATTGATTTTCCTTTACTTTAATGTCTAACATAATATTATGTCTTGTGTTTATACTGAGTGAAAGAAAAAAAAAACAACATCTTTGAACTATGTCTAAATTTCAAACTTGATAGTGTCGAGAGTTCCCATCCACAGCCACAAAAGTTATCGTAAGGAATGCGTTAATTCTGTTAGTGAAATTTAGGTTGATGAAGCTTTGAATACCAAACGTAAATAAATAAAGTAACCAAAAAGACCCGGGAAGGCACAGAATGACTGTTATCGTCACTCGGCATACCGGGCTGTCCTTTTGCTTGTCTGTGCATCTTGTCTTTTTGTCCAGTCTATTCTTTTATTGGCCAGTCTTCAACTAGGCCAGTCAAACTCTCAGTCTATGCCATTAATTGGCTTATTCTCCCAGTAACCACGACCTTAACAAAATCCACTACCCTGAATGAGCCGTTGTTGCAACACAGAAAGCAACTCAACCGAGTAGGTACCTAATCTTTGGAAAGAAGCTGAGGGAGAGAGAGAGAACAATATCTGAACAAGTGCTAAGCCTTTAGAAGTAGGTAACAACAACGTTTTTTTGGCTCTGGGCCAACAAATCTTACTAGCTACTGCGCCGTTGTGAATTGGCCTCAGGAGCAGGGTAGATCTGACCTTTGCTAACTGGCAGGTCACCTACTTCGTGAGGTTTCACACAGAATAGGTACCACAGAACGACCGCGCTTTTGTAAACAAAAAATTGGACAGAATACAAAATATGGTATCCGTTACGTCATGTTACGGAAAAAGGCCGTATTATACCCCCCCCCCCCCAAATGTTACAGCAGCCGCAAAAAAAACAACAACAACAACAAACAACCAAAAAAACGCAACAAAAAAAGGTTTAAAGTCCCACCACTCCAACCCCGTTTTATTCTTGATTCAATTTCCAACTTACGACGGCAAAAAGAGTCTATCCATCGTACAAAATCATAACCTAAACAGAGAGATACAACGCAATGTATGTTATAAAAGAATGCTAAAGAGTGAATTTGACAAACATTGGCGTGTACAGCTTTTTTCGGTAACACGGGATCTCGTACGCTGAAGATTAATGAACCTTGAATTGGGTTCTGATGCACTTTCAGATTTGTTTTTGTTATTCTGTCATGTCAGACTATTGTTGTGGCTGTGACAGCAAGGGTTCCAAACATTTTTTCGCCCCGTTTACCAGACAGATTTTTTATCATATTTTCAGGGTTTCTATAGATATACTTTACAGAGCGAGCCTTGTCCTGTTAGATTTTTAACTTCACTTTTATTTGCCCTTATTTATAGGAGTCTGAGGGATGAAAGCTAGCTCAAAGTCAGATAACGAATAAAAAAAACGTGCAAGGCGCAAAGTGAGTGTTTTTGTGCGCCATTGAACTCAGACTCAAACTCAAAACTCAAAACCCCTAGAAACTTTTCGAAAGTGAATCTACCCTTGCCCTGTTTTGTTTAGCGTACCGAAATATGCGAAAATACTAGAAATACATTGGGCTGCTGTTAGAAGGGCTAATATCGAACACTGTGTCATGTGACTCACCAGTTACCATGTTGCCAAAGTCGTGGTGCAATTCAGAGGAGAATAACCCTAGGAACCAAGGAATATAAAACAAGTTATCCATGAGTATGCAAAAATTATCTCTCTCTCTCTTTCGCGTATTTATTTAATTGATTGTTAAATGTCATCATTGTCAAATGTTATCAATTAAATAAATATGAGAGAGAGAGAGAGAGAGAGAGAGAGAGAGAGAGAGAGAGAGAGAGAGAGAGAGAAAGAGAGAGAGACAGACAGACAGACAGACAGACAGACAGACAGACAGAGAGACAGAGACAGAGAGACAGAGAGACAGAAAGAGAGACAGAGAGAGACAGAAAGAGAGTCAAAGAGAGAGACAGAGAGAGACAGAGAAAGAAAGAAAGAGAGAGAGAGAGAGAGAGAGAGAGAGAGAGAGAATTTTTGCATATTAACTCTTTCCCTACCGATAGCCGCATTTTGCGGCTCAAGCGAAATCCCGATTTGTACCGGGAGCCGCAAAACTCATAAAATTCATGTTCAATTCCAATCCAGTGTTTACGAAACAGAATTTTTGTGAATGCAAAACACTGTTGTACATTCAAACCTTAATATTTTGAATCTACATCCATTTTCACACAATTTCATATTTTTTGGTTGTCTATTGAGGGACAAAATGGTGGCTCAAATACAGCTTGGTCCAGCCGTGGAATACTGCCCAGAATGTGTGGTAGGGAAAGAGTTTTAATGGATAACTTGTTTTATAACTCATTGTTCCTAGAATCATTCTCCTCTGAATTAGATCACGACATATGCAACATGGTAACTGGAAAGTATAGAATTATAACATCCTTAAGTCCAAAACTGCAGAAAGAAACGAAAAGAATATTTCAGTCACAAAACAGGCCAACTTCAAAGTTTCTTCTTGACTTCAGCTGTATTAATAATTATAATTTTAAAAAATATGTACAAAAATCCAGAATCAACAGATTTACGAATGGCAGAAGAAATAAATTTATCCACTGGGTGTAAAAACTGGAGCCTGGCTGGAAACCCTTGCATTAATGGCAGTGTACAAGGCTGAAACAATTTTGTTGGGACTCTGTGACCTCTCATCCCCAACAGTAAAAGTCATTGTTTCAGTCTGCTTTAAGCAACCCTGTCTTTGTTTCGTATGCCCTCCCCCCCCCCCCTCTCTTCTCTTTCTTTGTGTGATGCATTGCATTTAGCAATACCCGCCGTCCTTACCTTTGGGCTTTTCTTCATTCCTTTCTGTCTTTCACCTTTGTCTTTCAGCTCACGTAGCAACTTCACAGTAACCCTCTAGAGTCGGGAGTGCCATTACACAGAACCTACGCAGGGAAATGTTTCTTGACTTCAAAACGCAGAACAAAACCTTGCACAGGTACACACTTTTCAGACCTATCTCAACCCAATTTTCCAGGAAGCATCTAATTATACAAAGATACGACGCGGCGCTGGAGTTGCTGAGAAGATGGATTTGTAACATTTTAGAAGATGATTCTGTCTTGTTTCCACATCTAGGTGCTAGAGGGTTAATAGAACTTACAGACTTAACCTTGGGATTACTTTCCCTGTCTTCCCCCCTTCACCTTCTCCCAAATTTTCTTTACTTGTTCCGAACGAGGCAGTCATTTTCACAATGCATACGGTGACTTTACGGCTTATGTGGACGGAAATTTGGTTCTTGTAGGCCAGGAACGGATCAAGATAGTTACTTATTGATTTGAGTAGAATAGCTAATATTTTTGTTACCATCACTAATAAAGTTGATGTTTTTTATTTCAATTTTGTTTATTTCTTTAACTCGTTCTCATGTCTCCTTTTCTCTCTCCCTCCCCCCCCCCCCCCGTTCTTTGTTTTGCTGGTCATTCAATTTATGCTGCTGCCCAGAGGAAAAACAACGTAGTTGACGGTATCGCCTTCTTTCTACTTTACTGTCTCTGATTAGAAACAGTCACTACTATTAACTGCTATTTGGGTGGTCGATACGCCTATCTGCCTTTGACATAAAAGACTTTTGTGTGACAAGTTCATTGAGAGAGTTGTATATTGCAACAGTGAAACCATACAATAAATCACGAAGAATTAAACAATAAAATCAATGTATGATAAGACTAGGCGAACAGCAAGGTGGGCGACGAACACCGAGAGTCATGAATTCGATGTGGCCGGGGGTTCTAGAAGATGCCAGGAAGTTAATGGCCGAAACAGCTAATGAAAGAATCCACTCTTTCTCCGAAGATTGTCATCTGCCTCGCTCGCCTGAGGAGTTTCTTACCACTGACAGAGTGCCAATTTTATGAGGAGGTATTTCTCATTTAAACAGACTATCCTACTGCCGTAGGCTACTCCTCAAAATTCGTTTTGTATTAACGATGACAAATCTCACCAACAAACCGTACGGGACGCAGTATGTGAGTGGATAATGTGGCGAAACCGGGCTTAAGGTGACGTTTTAACACCTTTTTAAAAAAAAAAATCAAAATAAAATATTTCTAAGAAGATTTCAAGTAAAACATTTAACTGAATGCAGAAAAAATGGCTATCATTTCATATTATCAGCAAATCTCAATGTCCATAGGGAATTGTCGTCTCTTTGGCAGGGTTTTCTGGGGAATTTGGTCTTTCACGTCAAACCCAATTTCGCCAGATCCACTCATATAGGTAGAATGCGCATGACATCACAGATTTTTTGTTTTGTACTTCCGCCAAACAAGATGGCCGGTGGATCAGCTGATGAGTGTAACTTCGAGATGTGTCTAGGCAGTTAAAATGCCTGCTGGTTGCATTGCAGTTGACTGTTGTGACAGAGGTGGAAAGGGTGTATCCAAACTGGTCCGATTCCCCACCATCCATGTAAACAAGAGAAAGGAAGTGAAAGAATTGACCGAACGTCTCCCATGTGCGTATACACACGTGACATTGTTTACAGTAGTGAACTCGCCGCCGATTGGTTCGCGACGCCTTAAGTGGGTCCGGACAGACAAGATGGTGGATATGCGCATTCTACCTATAGGCCCCAGCGAGCTGAGAAGCAGTGAAGCCCGAATTCACCACATTGTTAACTTTTGTCTCCTTTTTTTAATCCGACCCTTCGAAATGACAAGGTTTTGTCGCCACTTTTTGGTTGAACTGAGTTACACACTACACACTATTTCTGCAAGCTTTCTCCATTGTGTATCAAAGTATCCAGCGGATTTGGTGTGTACTTTGTATTACTAAAAAGAAAAAAAAAAGGTCGTTTCATCAAAAGCTGTGAGCGCATGAAACTTCAATCATCAGTTTCTCAAAAGTTGATGGAAGGGAGTTCGAATTTTGTCATTCTAAGGGGACAAACCATTGGCGTTTCCTTACAAAGATCAATATGATCCAACAGTGTACTCTGAAAATTTTGTTTCCGAGCAAAGTCTGGCTCAGAGTTGTCCTGCCTGCAGAGGTCAAATTGATGATAAGACCTGTGCCAGGGCAAACATCGTACGATTTGGTCACGAGACCCTAGCTGTGACTGGCGGTTACTGGCATAGTTTTTGCCATCTGCCACAATGTCATCCTGTTTTTGTTTTGTTTTTTTTGCATCTTGCTGTGTTGCGCAACTGCAGCAGAAGCAGTCTACTCGCACTAACTTGTCGGTGGTTAAACATTATCGGTGTTGATGGTTGTGGAAATATTTAAATTGCTTTTTAATGTTAATGTACAGGTATTTCACTTTAACTGTCTACAATATAATTCACTAATAATATTGAGGCATCCGGCGGTTGACCCTCGGTGGTCTCCAGGTCAACAGTATTTCGTTTAAATGGAAGTGGGGCAAGGGGGAAGCCTAGCTGGGCTAGGTACAGGAAAAATAAAATAGTGCTTTTTAATGTTCGTGTATATTTACACACTTTAATTTTCTATATCATTATAATAGCTGAGGCAACTGGCGATTGGCCCTCGACACTCTCTGTTTTACGGTATTGAGTTTATAAAATGCGAGCGGATCAAGTGAACTCAGTATTCCTGCCTAGGACATCGGGTTGATAGGGAAATGTGAGGACACTCTCTCTCTAAGAGGTATTGTCCACAGCATCCGCTCCGCTATTTTTACAGAAAATGACGTATGAAAAGCTCTCTTTGCCTCAATAGCGAAGAGGAGCGGAGCGGAACGGATGCTGTGGACACGTATACAAGGCAAAGAGTGTTTTACTTTTTTCATACGTCATTTTTCCGTAAAACTGGCGGAGCCGAGAGGACATTGTGGACAAGACCACTAATTCATCTATTATATATTTCAGTAACTTGCAAGCTTTGGCATGACTAACTGACCAAACTATACACTCTTCAGGCCTTAAATTTGCCAGGAAGGTGGCAATTGAGATAAGGAAGATGATGGCTGTAATTAAAAGTTGTTTACTTCAAGCATGTATTTTTAATAAATAACTATTTGCTATGTAACATCTGTATTTTTGCATGTTTGTTTCGTAATATTATAGTACCGCGCATATCATAAAAAGTAACCGTATCAAGTGTTCAGTTTGGTGCGCGTGAGTTCTGAAGCAAGACTGTAGTTTATTATTTTTATTACTAGCTGAGTTGTCCGGCCCTGCCCGGGATAAATCGATTTATTAGTTTCAGTTGTGGGTGATTATTATGGACCTGCTTCATTTTGCCTGTTCCTTTAACTTTATTTTATTTTTGTTTGTTTGTTTTTAGATAAGCTTTACTGCTCTCCCTTTGCGCGTTGACATCCTGCGCGTCCCGCCAGCCTCCGTTAATGGCAATGATTTGCGCACGGGTTAGTTTGTTTGTTAGTGAACACATCGCAGGAAGTCATAACGTCATGTGTAGGCGGAAGTGGGCTATTATTAGAAACATACATCAATATCTTGTTGATCGTAAATTTCGGATCAAACGCTCTCGTGAATTTAGTCTTTAATTATAACCGCATTTACCGATTAACTCAGAAATAACAAACGGACCATGAACACAACTCAGTATTTTATCTATTTGGCTTTGTAATTACACTGCGGTCCCTTAACAATAGTCCCTTTTTAGTTTTAGCGAGGTTCCAAAAGCCGACCGATGATATGTAGGCCTATGTTCGCTCTCAAATCTTCCAAGACAAATTTTATGCATACCTAAGCAAATATAAACAGACAAGCAAACGAAACTCCAAACTGATCTGCTGTGTAAGTTATGAAATATGGTGTTGGATACTCTCATATTTATACAAGCACATACACATACACACACACAACTGGTCTGCGGTTTAAGAGTTATGAATTATTGTCTTGAACACTCTCACACACACACAAACACACGCACACACAGTGTTATACACATTCGCATACAAAGGTAATGCATTACGCACGCATGACACCTGGGGAGTAACGCTGTCCATGTCAGCAGGTAAATTCTGAAACCAGGTCTCCTCGACTTCTCTACGTCAATCTCTTTCCTGCGTTTGAAACCCATGGTATGTAGTTTGTCCTGGAATGATTGGAGGGCAAGCAGGCTGCCTGCTTGGCCTTAGACTGGTGGAACGCTGAGTCAAGTCAGTTCTATCTCTCTATCTCGGTTTTACGATTATTAATAATGTTAATGATAATGGGCTAGATTTACACAGCGTCTGCCTCTACAAAGTGGTCTCAGTGCGCCTTTAAATGAAATGGTAACAGCTCTCTCTCTCTCTCTATCCCTCTCTCTCTCTCCTTCTCTCTCTCTCTCTAACTCTCTCTCCCTCTCTCTCTCTTTCTGTGTGTGTGTGTGTTTTGTGTGTGTCTCTTTTTCTCTCTGCCTGTCTGCCTATCTCTGTCTCTTTCTTTCTGTCTGTGTTTTACTTTTGTGTGTGTGTGTGTATGTGTGTGTCTTTCTCTTTCTCTGTCTGTTTGTCTCTCTGTCTGTCTGTCTGTTTGCCTCTTTGTCTCTGTGTGTGAGTCTCTTTCTTTTTCTGTCTGTCTTTCACTCTGTCTCTATCTGTCTGTCTGTCTTTCTGTCTGTCTGTCGGTCTGTCTGTCCGTCTCTCTCTCTCTCTCTCTTATGCACTTACAAATACATATTCATGCTGTACAAAGCATACAAGGCTTAGGGGAGACATTATAATTATCAGACAGATAAAAGATATTTTCAACATAGGACTGAGTTCAGCTGGTTTCAATGTGAGATATGAACAAGAGAGTTAAACGAACGAGACCTCACACACTAGGAGATCGAAACGAGTCTGTCTCTCTAGTGCACACACGACAAAACTATCTTGATTCCGCGGACGTACAGAGAGGCCTCACGCACTGTACTGAGCAAGAACGGAGTCAAAACAGATTTGACTCAACATGCCGCCAGCCTTACCGTTCTAGCTGTAACTGTAACACCAGGGACTTAGTTCTTGTTTGTTCCAACTCTACTTTTTTGCACAGACTGAGAAATTCCACGTTAAACGTTTGCGACTTTGTTATTAAGATAAGGAGTTGGAATAAATCGGAACGGTGAAACAGCTTGATAAGTGCCACAACGCATTTTAAACGTGTCAAAGAGTGCATTTGTTACACCTTTTCTACATACTAAAAGATCTCCAGTTTTGTTGTTGTTTTTCAGAAAATGGAGATAGAACAAATAAGAACTTGTCCTGCCAAGGGCAAAAAAACTAAATCGAAAGGTCATTCAAATCTGGCTTGGTATTCACTACTTTTATCATATCCATGTGAGAACTTGAACATTCGACGGCCAGATTATAATAAAGTCGTTGTACATACGGGTATAAAAGACCCTTAGCAATGATGTTTTTTACTTGTAATTTCTTTATTATTTGGGTTTTTTTTCCTCATGATATTTCATGTATTCTCCAACAACCTCCCCACCCATGACGTGGAACCCTTAATTTGCCTTTTTAATACATTTCTCTTTAATACTTGCCATTTTAAATACAGATAATGCTCATACATGTTCACCACATTTAAGTTACTATTTCTGAAGTCACTGAAGTCGAAATGACTAGCGAGTTATGCGGACAGCATAACAACGTACTATTAGGGGTGCTTAAAATTTATTTCGTTTGAATTACAACGCACCAGGTTTTTCACTGACTCGTCATTATCAGCCAAATAGAGAATATGGACAGGATGGATCCAAGCTGGTCAGATTCCCCACCATCCGTGTAAACAAGGGAACGGAAGTGAAAGAACTGACCGAACGTCTCCCATTGAACATGTACACACGTGCCATTGTTTACTGTAACGACCTACTTTTAGCTCGCCGTCGCCGGTTGGTTCATGGCTCGAAATGCAAATAAACCAACGATGGTGATGCGTAGGTTCGGACACTAAAGATGGCGGATATGCGCATTCTACCTATAGCTTAAAAGGCTGTTCCTAAGGAGGACATAGTATTTTACATAGAAAGCTATAGCTGAACAGTGAACACACCTCAGTATTTTTTTTCTATTTGGCTTTGTAATTAGACTACGCTCCCCCCACCAACATCCATCATAAAATACATTACAGGACTCATAGCAAATGTAGGCACCCACGGACGCATGCACGCACGCACGCAGACAAACTCACGCACACCACAGCACACACAGACGCACACAAATTTGCACCCACACGAACACACGAACACACACACGCGAGCACACAAAACCAACCCCCTCCCCCCCAAAAAAAAATAACAACAACAACAAAAAACAACGAAACATACAACAGAGCCCTTCACATGGTGATCAGCCTATCGAAAAATAGACACAGACAGCTCAAATCTTCTACAATGATTCATGATTATCATATTACTTGGAGGAACGAGGGATCAAGATGTAATAACTGCGGGAGATTAGGCCATAGAAGCTGGGATTGTCGTGCTCTTGGAAAAAAGAAGACTGGCCCTATAGCTTTTGTGGGAGGACCAAAAGTTATAAACGCTCCACAGCCTCGTAACCCAGTGAAGTTTGAGACCATACGGGAAGAGTTTCTGCCATTTGTGTCAGAGGGTCTAGTGTCTCTTGGGGAAAATTCCACCCCCATACCATTAAAAATATTGCGGGATACTGGATGTTCCCAGTCCCTCCTGTTAGATAATGTTCTAGATTTTAATGATGATTCAAATACTGGAGAAGTTAGTCTTATACAGGGTATAGAGGGAGTCTTTAGCTCTGTACCTTTGCATAAAATTTATTTGAAGTCAGACTTTATAACAGGTCGAGTGGTAGTTGGACTTAAGTCTGGTTTGCCAATAGAGGGAGTATCTCTATTGTTGGGAAATGATCTTGCCGGTGCTAGGAAAATACCTACTGTGCAGTTGACTTCAAAACCTAGTACTGATGACGAAAGTGAAGATACAAATATATATCCTTCATGTGCGGTGACTCGAGCTATGGCTAAAAAGAAAGAGCAGTCAGATGACAGTGAAGAGATGTGTAAAGAAGATAGGTCGACGGAATCCAATGTAGATCATTCTTATGATCTTTCTAATACTTTTCTAGGATCCATATTACATGAAGATGTCAGTCATTCCGATGTTATGCCGGAAGATAAGAATTTATCATATGATAGAGACCAGTTAATTAAAGAACAAGGCTTAGATCCTAGCTTATAGCCATTGCAGGATCAAGTTCTGAGCGACGAAGAACTTAATAAAGTACCAAAAGGCTACTTCATAAAAGATGGAGTACTCATGAGAAAATGGAGACCCATTGATGTCCGCGCAACGGAAGAGTGGGCGGTTGTTTATCAAGTTGTGGTTCCAAAACCATATAGGCACGAGATACTTGCCATGGCCCATAATTTACCTCTGGATGGCCATTTGGGTATAAGGAAGACCAATGATAGGATAACGAGACATTTTTTTTGGCCAGGAATTAACAAGGATGTGGCTTATTTTTGTAATACATGTCACACATGTCAGATAGTGGGAAAACCAAATGCTG
Source organism: Onchidella celtica (assembly GCA_963931925.1). Taxonomy (NCBI): domain Eukaryota; kingdom Metazoa; phylum Mollusca; class Gastropoda; order Systellommatophora; family Onchidiidae; genus Onchidella; species Onchidella celtica. The sequence continues at coordinate 57,220,226 of OZ007571.1, forward strand.
GAAAGAGAATGGCCCCTTTACAGCCAATTCCAATTTGTGGGGAGCCCTTTTCAAAGGTTATCGTTGATTGCGTTGGTCCGTTGCCAAAGACCAGCTCAGGAAATCAATATCTATTAACCATAATGTGTACATCCACTAGATTTCCTGAGGCGATTCCTCTTAGGAATATTAAGACACAGAGTATTGTGAAAGCTCTGGTAAAGTTTTTACTTTATTTGGATTGCCCAAAGAAATACAGTCTGATCAGGGCAGTAACTTTATGTCGAGACTGTTTAAACAAGTTATTGGTGAACTGGGGACAAGACAAATTAAGTCGTCTGCGTACCATCCAGAATCTCAGGGAGCTTTAGAGAGATTCCACGCTACTTTAAAGAATATGATGAGAACATATTGCTATGATAGCGAGAAAAATTGGGACGAAGGAATACATTTGCTGTTGTTTGCAGCTAGAGAGTCAGTTCAAGAATCACTAGGATTTAGTCCTTTTGAGTTAGTGTTTGGACATAATGTTCGTGGGCCGTTGGCTCTTGTAAAAGTAAAATGGATCGGTGATGATCCTCAAATGAATGTATTAGATTATGTGCAGAAGTTTAGAGATAGGCTGCATAAGGCTTGTGAATTAGCAAAAGAGAATTTGGGATGTGCCCAAGAGAAAATGAAATTTTGGTATGACAGGAAGGCCAGGACAAGAAGTTTTAAACCTGGAGATAAGGTCCTTGTTTTATTTCCCCTGGAGTCAAATCCTCTCCAGGCTAGATTTTATGGACCCTGTGAAATTGAGGCAAAAATTAATGATCTCAATTATATTATAAAAACTCCAGATAGGAGAAAGAGTACACAGTTGTGTCATATTAATATGTTGAAAATGTATCATGAAAAGCCAGTTGAGATTGTTGCTGTAGTGAATGAAGTAGATAATGATATTGAGTCACAAGAAGAGACTCAAGATGTACATCTCAGACGTGATGTGATATCCCCTAAGTTGTCAAATTCTGAGATTTTACAGAATGTTGATTGGAAATTACATTATATGAAATTGCGTCCAAGAGAGCGGTTGAAAGATTTGGTGTGAGGTATCCAGATTTATTTTCTGATGTTGCAGAAACATGATTTACATATTATACATGTGAAAGGGAGAGAGAATGTAATTGCTGATTGCCTTTCCAGATGTCATTGATGCTATGTATTTGGATTGTTTACCCTTATTTGAATGAAATTTTGTTGAAATGAATTTCTTGTAAAAATTTTGCTCTAGGGATCAAAATTTTGTTTTGTGGGAAGGAGGTGTCACGATTAAGGTTGATGACCTTGTACGCCACGAGTATAGAGGGGGTAAACTTAGTAGGGGAGAAGGGGAGTTTTTTTAAGTTGTTGACTAGCATGAAAGATTACTTTCACGAGGAAGGTCGGTGGCCTTGTGCGCCACGAGTCTAGGGGGGTGAGCTTAGCAGGGGAAAACACGGTTTTTAACATTGTTGACGAGCGTGAATAAATACACACGACTCGCTTTAAACTAGTCGCGTGTGCAAAAACCTCGGGAGTATAAGTAGAGGAGAAGCTCGACACACGTGGTTCCCAAATTATTCATCCCTAAAGGAAGACGCAGCGAGAAGTGGTCCGGGCGACAGGTGGAAGGTCGTGCCATGGGGACCAGGGGTGTTATGTATGTGAGGAATCTATGAGGTTCCCAAGTTATTCATTCCTAAAGGAAGACGCAGAATTTATCGGTCCGGGCGACAAGTGGAAGGTCGTGCCAGTGGGGACCAGAAGTGTTAGGTGTGTGAGGGATCCATGATGTTCACATTTATTTCCCAATAAGAAGAATTTATCGGTCCGGGCGACCAGTGGAAGGTCGTGCCATGGGGACCAGAAGTTGAGGAGTTCTGATGATAGGATGGGAACCCATCAGAAGCTCGTGAATCTACGATGGCGGGTGTGAACCGTCGATGTGCTGTGTGTTTGCAGAAGAAGAGTCTTTGAGGACGGGATGATAACCCCTCAAGGAGCTAGTAATCTACGATGGCGGGTGTGAACTGTGTGTTCTTATTTGTGTGAAGCCAGGCACGTCTGTTTCCCCTTTTATCGTCGAAGTTAGTGATCTAGAAAGGATCGTGTGAACTCTGGAGAAGTGAAACTGCATCAACGAGGAGGGCAGCTGTTGACAGAGACTATTAAGTATACGTAGTTAAGTTTATAGACAGAGGGATTAGATCTAGATGTGAAACGGGGAATAGAGAATAGCCATGATCCCCAAGAGTAAATTTGAAATATCTCTGTTTTTGTGATTATGTATGTGATTATCATGAGTTGAATGTTTTGACATAAGTTTTGTCATGCATTTATAATTAAATATCGTTTAATTTAAATCTCACTCCATGTGTCCGTTGATCGCTGGTCTGCTTGCTTGGCTTGTTAGCTGGGTTTAAAAGGTAAATAAGTTAGGTACTCATCACACACGTGGTCGTGACCATCTTCACGCACGTGATCGTGACACAGTTCACACAACACACAACTCAAATAATATTTGAATATTTATTAATAACAATATATATATGATTTTGTTGTTGCTGGTTGGGGGGGGGGGGTGATATGGATAAATTTTTAATCTATTAATTTCCATTGTCAATTTTTCCCGGGCAGTTTTCGGCCTGCTCTTTACGATTTCCAACTGCCAAGGTATCTTTAACGTGCGCAACGTGCACACGGGCCCTCCGAATTTTTTCGTCCTTATCCGAGAAGACTAGGTACTCGATCCTACCCCCCAATAGGACCAGGGACTTGAAAATATGAGAAAAATCCAATTTCCAACATGCCTGCACTGCCCGGGTTTAGAACCCGGGACCCTTGGCATGAGAGGCGAGCACCTTGCCTCTAGACCACCTTGTATTAAATCGAGGGGTATTTGCCATAATGTTGTATGCGACGTTTTGCCGATTTTGAGGTTTTGTCATGAAAGTGGTTCTGTCACTCCTAATTTCATAACGTGTAAGTGTCATTCCAATAAGTTAAATACTTTTCGAGATACCTGTTTGTGACGTAATGTTTTATGCGTTTTAGTTCTTTTGCAGACCAAATTTCAATCTCCATTTTCTCGAAGCGGCAAACATTCACATACAACAATATGGCAAATACCCGATAAAATTTCAGTCTGACTGAGTTTCTTACAAGAAGATCATAGTGGATTAACCCTTATAGATCTACGTCACAACAAAACGGCAGCCCACAAACACAATAATCAGATGATCGACATTAATTTTCTGGTGCAGGCTGCTCACCCGGACAGAGGGCAATGGCCTAGACCGTTCTGGTCCAAGTATTATGGTATTTTATTGTTTTTGGCAGAGACGGCCATGTTGTTATTGTCCATTTCAATCCTGAAATGGTAAAAGCTCTTGTTAGGGGACCGCAGTCTACTTGCAAAGAAGGACAGAGAAGATACTGAGTTCGGATCTGACGAACTCGGGCTTAACTCTTTGTGTGCCAGTCACCTATATATATCGGTTCTTCCGCCGGTCATGTTTGTGCCAATCATCGATGTATCGGTTTACGAATGCTAGGTTATTTTATTTCGGGAAGAAAGAAAGTGGACTTTCTCCCATAGATGGTGCTGTAGTTGGTCTTCATTCATCTCCCCCACTATTTTCTTCCTGTATCGGCAAACGTGAAAATATTCATGGCACACAGCGAGTTAAGACTCTGACACAGAGGGGTTAAGAGCACATATGATACTCACATCTTACGCGTCAATTCATAAACATGTCACAACTCAATAAACTCAATAATAGGCATATTTGCATGAAGTAACATGGTAAGTGAAATGGGTTACACATCTAGCTATAATGTCTTGTTGAGGAGAAATGCAGAGGGCAAAAACGATCTTCTGTAGCTAACCGATCATTAGCTCACCAGCCATCTCTTTAGTTTTGTGTGCAGTAAGGGGAATCGAATTTGCAAGCTGAAATCTCTCACGCCAAGTAATGTGGGCACAATTTGCATTTTTGATTTTACCTCGGAAGTTTACCCATCACAGAAATATCAGATTACTCATTCCACCCCCCCCCCCCCCACTCCCCCCAACCACCACCAAAACTGCCTCGTTTAATGAATGTTTTGTGTTTGTTTGCCCTGATGTGACGCTAATCAGTATTTTACTAATTGTAAAGACAGACTGAGGACAAACAAGACAAACAAAAGTCCTAAAATTTAATACTTCCTGTACACATTTCTCTTGCCATATCGAGCGAATTCACACTCTCTGACGTGAGGATTAGTTCACTGTTTTCCCAAACTTTACCCTGATTTGAAGGCCAGTTTCCTGTTTTTCTGAAACATTGACAACCGTGGACATATTCAAAAAGGAAGACTTCAGCTTCCAAGCAATTGGTGAAATGATTTTAATAAAACTTTTACTGATTTGCTGCAGCGTGCATTTTGTTGTACAATCTCGCGTGATCTGGATGTGGTTTCAATAAGGGGCGAAAGGGGGGGGGGGTGTATCACACTAAGCCGGGTCAGATACAGTGTGATGTTGCCAGCAAAATGTACACCCAAGAAATAGTGGCAGAAACTGACTGTGTCTGACGGGTCTTAGCATGATAGGGTCTTTCCGGATTTACAAATAAAATATAGGAAATTATAGTGTGCACTTCTAATCTGCCAGCATCTGACTGTGTCTGACCGGACTCAGTATGATACCCTCCTAAAGGGTCGAAATACGCCTACGCCTTGCCTGGGAATGGTCCCTGAGTGACCCAAGAGGAATAAAATCATCATAATTCTTCTGTTCTCGTGTGTCACAGCTGTTGGACTGTAATAAGTGTGCAAACAAACAGTTAAAACAAACGTGAATGACGATAATAAATGCTAATTACTAGTTTAACATTGACATAAACATGTTCTTTCAATATCAGGAATGCAAATTTACAAGATTTCTTCATCGGCTATCAGAGTACAATAAAAAGTAAAGAATACAATATCGCCATCACCCCGCAAAGACAGTAGTAACACAAAAATGAAAAAAAAAAAAACTTGATTGCTATATATTCAACTACATTCAAAGCCGCATCAAACGGTCTTGACTGTAGACTCCAAAGCCAACAAATAAATGACAAGCAAACTTTCAAAAATTCACCACAACAGTTTTTTGCTTCTCCTGAAAAGTAGCCAAAGCCGGTTACTACAGTTTTAGGGAACGCTGACAATAAATATAAAGAGTGGCCTTTCCGTCATACACATTGCACTATAATGGTACTGTTTGGACATAATTATTAATCCCACCCACCGAGTGACCAGCAGATCGGCCCGCATGGAGATCGAATGTCGCACAAAACTAGGTCTAAGTGACCTATTTCTATAGCCTCAGGCCACCCTTTGACCTCGTTTTCGGCTAGTGCTACACATCGCTGCTCTCTCTGCACCGTCTGGGCACTGGCTGGACGAATTCCTTGGCCACTGGAGTTGCGAGGGACAACGGCCGGCAGGGCTGTTCGTACAGGCGCCAGGTACTAGTGAGGAGAATTGAAGGCGTCTAGGTTTTTTTATTCTGCCGTTTTACGGAGAAAGACAGTATTCGTCAATCTAGCTCACATTCAGCTTTTTTAAAACATCATTCCATATAATGAAATATGTTTTATCTTTCAACTTGGGTTATACTTTTGTACTACTAATAGTTTCTTTTGGTCATCACAGACTGGAAATGGAACAAATACTGAGGTACAGAGCAACTCCAAAATTAATACTTTTGCTTTGTTCTTTTCTTCGCTTCTCAGCTAGATAAAGTTTTTTTTGTTGTTGTTGAATGCGGTGTTTTCCCGTATAAACGGTAGTTTTGTCACTGGTTCCCACTACAGTTATCTGCTCTGGTTTGATGCAAAGCCAATTCTTACTGTTCCTGCGCACTGCATTCTTTCCTTCCTCGACGTATATGGAAGTATATAAATTATATACCAATATAACAGCGGAGAGGACAGACAGACAGACAGACAGAGCGAGAGAGAGAGAGAGAGAGAGAGAGAGAGAGAGAGAGAGAGAGAGAGAGAGAGAGAGAGAGAGAGAGAGAGAGAGAGAGAGAAGACCTGTAAAGTGATGCGTTTGGTGTTCTGATCGGGCTGTATAAAAGCACGCGGGCACGAAGACGACACTTCTGTGACGGTGAAACTGAAAGGACAAAACAAGAATACGCTGAGATAAAAATAAACCTGGGTAGAAAAAAAAAAGGCCTTCCCGGCAGCATTCTCTCTACGTTACAAGTGGGCCCAGAGAGTGTAACATGTTCCAGTAATAGCAGTAGAGAAACTCAAATGGTCACGATTAACGCTTGTCCTTTTCTCGACATGCCCCTCTCGACAGAATATTTTCCCATGTCATTAACGAGTTGGCAAAACGCAGCCATAGATCACCCAAAGGGCAGGTCTGTCACTTCGTTTATGGGAAATTCCCACTTGTCCGTGTGGAGAACGAGGAGAAAAAGGCATTGTCATGTATTGTGCAATATGGTACATGTATTTGCCATCTAGTGTTCTTGGCAATACGCAACCTTAGCTCTTGTTTTGTTCTGAAAAATTGGAGATCTTTTAGTATGTAGAAGAGGTACACCACAAAATGCACATTTTGACACTTGTTTAAAAATGCGTGGCGGCACGTAACCAGCTGTTTCACAGTTCCGATTTATTGTTGAGTTCTATCTTCATTTTCTGAACAAAACTAGAGATCATTTAGTATGTAAAACAGGTATAATAAATGCTCATTTCGACACTTTTGTAAAATGCATTGCGGCCCTTATCAAGCTGTTTCACAGTTCCGGTTTGTTCTATTTCCTTGATCAAAATTTTCGTAAACCCGCAAACGTTGAACGTCCAATTTCTCAGTTGTCCAAAAAGTGGAGTTGGAACGAACAAGAACTACTAAGGACGCGAACAGACCTTGTCTAAAACCACCGCAGTTTTAAACTATCTTCTTTTGTGATGTAAAAGACCGTTTGGAAATTGCCAGTATCTCATGTGGAATAGGCGGGAGAAAGCACATTATTGCTATTTGTCACCCAGTCCTCTTGACATAGACTCAGCCATTGTTCAAATCACCTCATGTCCAAAAGATATTTCCAGTTCATCAGCGCTTAATAGGATTTCACATACATTGTATCTTTGTTGGGGTGGGGGAGGGGTTGGGGCGGAAGGTGGGGGGGGGGAGGGGGGGAGGGGTGACACGAGATATTGGTCGGACCTGATTCCAAGAACAAGCCGCCTGGGTCATTTTCTCAGGATTTTTGGCTATCCAGGACAGGATTCAGATGCTGATAAAAGAGAGTCTTAATCAGGAGTATCCCCACAAGTGGTTCTCAATATTTGGAGAGGTTCAGCTGTTCTACTTTTATTATTGGAAAAAGAAAAAAAAAAGCGTGAAAGACGTACTAAGAGCATTATTAAGGGGATCATGGTTGTTTGGGTGTCGTACTAACCACAGGCAGACTGTCAATTACGGGGAGAGACAGACTTGTAATAGCTGGATTAATAGATCGACATAATTATAGGCAAACATACAGACAAACAGGTGGGTAAATAGACAGACACCTAGATAGATAGATAGATAGATAGATAGATAGATAGATAGATAGATAGATAGATAGATAGATAGATAGATAGATAGATAGATAGATAGATAGATAGATAGATAGATAGATAGATAGATAGATAGACAGATAGATAGATAGTTAGATACTCCCCCAGCACATGCAGTATGGGAAACTTGGGTGTACATCAGAGAACGTAGCTAGCCGAATTCTCTGACACGCATGTACTTGTACATTTTGTGTGGACATTTTCATCTTTACGTCAGTTTACAGGACCTTCCTTTCTTCTGTTTCAAGGTGGCATGCACTAAGTCAACAGGTGTCCTTGACAGTGAACAGGACGGAGAAAAACAACAAGATAGTGGTTGACGGACCACGTGTCTGAGAAGGGGGCGGGACTTGTATGAGTCAAAAGATAATAATATACTGTGGCCTTGTTAAGTTTAAGGACTCGTTTAAACAACTTAATAAGGTAACCCCGATGGCGCGCTAAGACAAGTGTGAATGATTTGCGTCTGTGTTTGACTCAGCACTCGGGGTCTCCCGTCCCGCCTAAATGACTCAAGATAGTTTTAACGCGACCGAGCTAAAAATGAGACAGTCTCGTTTCAGCTTCAGTCTCGGGACGTTCGGACAATACTTTTTTAAGAAAGAAAAGGCCAGTAAATAAATAACCCACCATTTATTTCAAAATAGACTGATCAATCCTACAGAAAAATGGTACAGAAATGATAAAAGTGTGTTTTAAATAATAAGAATTAAGACGAGTCCATTCAGTTGTCTTCACCATAGCTGGTTACTGATGGGACAGAAAAAATACCATGTTTTTTACATAGCAAAATGAAACTGTAAAATTTGTGAAACCAAACCAACAGGATTTGTGAATAATGTTTTTCTACATTCAAAGAACGCATTTGCGCGTACAGAAAAAGCATAAATAATTAAGTTTTACTTTTAAGCACAATGGGGCAATTAGTTGGACATATTCTTGGTAACTGATGGGAGATTGTAAACATGTACTCTTTTCCAAAATGATCGCTATACTATATCAAAATGATCACTCAAGGAAGGTAATACTGACCAAAAACTGTTAAGTTAATTACTACTCTTTACGACACAACCATTAACTTTTCCCCAGGCATGGTTTGAAAAATGGCTCTTAGGTAACATAATAATTAAGTGGAATGTCTGGGATGCCGTGATACCAAAATCATAATCCTAAGGTCCTATGAAAACCAGACGAGTTTGATAGGCCGATTAATTTGATGGTAACCTAACGATTTTGAATTTCAGTGACATCCAACCAGTAGGCAAGTGCTCGATCGATTGATAACACTGTTACCTTGGCGAAGGATGACAATGAAGGATATTTCGAAAGGTGGGAAATCATACTGGTCAATAACTTTGTCGCGAGGCTACCAAAATCACCACTGTTTAATAAAACTGTGATGAACCTGCCCTTCCCCCCCCCCCCCCATTTCCGTGCCCTGAACTTGTAGACTGCAAGGATTTTGAAGCTCCTGGTGCATCAGCAGTGTAATACGTCAATCCCTGATATCCTTGACACTGAATGACCTAACCTTGGAAGGTGCAGCGTTTCTGCATTCTGGGATGATGGGCTGGTGGTGTGATTTTTGGTAGTCGTATTCGCGTTTTTCATTCCCTTTTTGTGAACAGTGGTTCTCTCAGGAACAAACGGTAAGAATGAGTTACAGATCGCAGTTATAATTATGGTATTCGTCTCAGTGTTGTCGTACGTAACGAGCTTGCATTGTAAATAATTATTCTCCGAATGCAGATGGGGGGAAAGTGAGAAAAACACAGAGACAGAAACACAGAGAAAGAGGGAGAGAAAGAAAGAGGAAGAGAAAGAAAGAGGAAGACAGAGAATGACAGAAAGAGGGAGAGAGAGAAATAGGAAGACAGAGGGGGAGAAAATGAGAGAGAGAGAAAAAAAAGAGGGAGAGAAAGAAAGAGGAAGACAGAGAGAGAAAAACAGAGAATGAGAGAAAGAGGGAGAGAGAGAAATAGGAAGATAGAGGGGGAGAAAATGAGAGAGAGAGAAAAAAAAGAGGGAGAGAAAGAAAGAGAGAGAGAGAGACAGAAAGAGTGTGTGAGAGAGAGAGAGAGAGAGAGAGAGAGAGACAGAGAGAGAGAGAAAACTCATTCTCTAATGATCGTCATGATAGTACATACATCAAAAGGAGTGTCAAAAGATGAATATACCGGATACACATCTCTCTACAGCCCACCCCACCCAGTCATCAGTGAATAACACGCATTGTTTTCTTCACTCTCCCTGGTAAAGGATGTCTCAAAATTAAAATAAACAAAATAGGTCAGTTCCGCGACATTATAAGGATGAAATCATAAGGCTATTTTAAGATTCTGTCACTTTGCATCCGCACTTTAAAAAAAAATATTTTTTTTACTGTACTTTTATTGGTCTAGAGATTACGAAAATCCTCACAGTTTATGAAAAATTAACCCCTTCAACTAATGTTTTGGAATTTCTGTCTGATTTCCACTGCTATTGGTTATTGTTGTAGCAGTCGCTTTTGATGCTGCTGCTGATGTTTTGTTTACACAGGTTTGGGCTTTGATGATAATGCAAGATGCCATAATGTGTAGATAATGTATGGATGATGTCTACATTATGTCCAGCGTTGTGATAAATAACCACATTTATCCAGGTCATTGTAAAACCTAAGACAGTCAGGCAAATCACCCAATGCAGATTTTTACAGATCAGATATAAGAAAAGTATATTTCCTCAGATGACCCATTAATGGGAAAAAATGGTGTTCAATTTTTTAAAAAAATGATTGAATGCAAAATTTCACAGAAATCTAGTTTCACGATGATTTTTAGCACGACTTTTTGCTAAAGTAAAACAATCTTATAAATCGGGAAATATTCTAGTCTCTGAAAACTAAAAAAGGCTTAATATTATTTATCTGGATTGGAACAGAAGAATTGCTTTTTTCAGCAGTTTCAGCTCACTTTGGCATCCATGCACGTAGAATGCTCGCTAACAAAAGGTTAATAGAAGGTGTAATTTTGTGTCTTGATATGTTTTTGAAGTGTTGTGAAATAAGGAAGTTCAGGGAGCTCACGCGATTCGTTAAAACCACATGCTAAATATATCATTCAGTTTATCTTCTAACATTAAGTAGGCCTCATGTGAAAGTTGTTGATTCATCAGAATGTCTTTTCGGCAGTTTTACCAAAGATACCAGAAACCATAAGATGAGACACCCTTTTCATTGCACCTCTGAAAAAATCGTGCACACAGTTTGCGCGCTGATCGGGGTTGAGGCCCTTGGCTCATCGCATGAAAAGAATGCATGATATAATGATACATTAATGATGTGGCTTTGATACAGTGCTACTGCAACTAAAAAGAAAAAAAATAGCCAGCGATTGAAGTTATAAATACAAAATAAGGGACGTCAATTAAGGCCTACAGTGATAGCTGAACAGTGAACAAATCGTTCATAATTTCCGCGCATTCGCCGCTAGGTGGCGGTGCGAAATCTGTGCATGCTGAAAACACTAGCTGTCTCATTTATTCTGTCTCGTATTTTTGGTTTTACAAATGAACGAATTCTTAAATAATCTTATTTTACTACCAAACATTTTCCATTTTTTTTTCTTGGTTACTCTTGTCCACATGAATTCAGAAATTTAAATAATAATAGGGAATACCAGCTTTCACTTGGGCCATCCATACAGTACGTACCCTTTGTCTTGGCACGTCTTGACAACCCTCCCCCCCCGCCCTCCCTCATGTATATTTTCATATGCTGGGATAAATCTCCCCCATCCACCCCGACTCCTTCCTAGCGGGCACGCTGTGTGGGTGGTTTGTAGTATATTGTGTGAGCAATGTGCATGTGTGCGATATACGTTAGGGACATATGTGCGTTTGATACTGTATTTAATGTTGTGCTGTTACTGATGCCGTGACAGCATATTTCCTGACAACAGGATAATAAAATTATATCTATCTTATCTTAAATGGGTGTTTTTATAATGTATTATTGTCCGTTCCCCTGATTTCCCCAAAACACTCTATCGAAAGACTGTCAGTTCACTGACTGTAGGCCTACGCTTATAAATTTCTTTAATTTTACACAGCTTGACTCATTCTTTCTTCAAGCGTTAATGATTCCTCAAATGTTTCTAGGCGCAGAGCAAGCGGTATAAACATACAGCTAGGATGCCAGCTTGCATTCCACACCCAAAGCACTTACAAACTTTTCAGCACTGCTGTGATCATCATGCAGGATCATGGCGCCCTGACTCAGAACAGGAACTTCCCCTGGGAACGGTCTGAGACAGCTTTAACCCTGACACTGCTGAGAACAATTAATTTTGGCTGTGGTTAGGGGCGCGCAGCATTTTACATTATAAGCCACTGCTGGACACTGAACTCAACCCAGTATTTTCTCTATTTGGCTTTGTAGTTAGACTACGCTCCCCTAGCAACTTTCATTAATTTTAGATCTGTTAATTTGTTCAGGACTGTGTAGTCAGAGCCGATGAAATGTGCTCTTCACAAATGTATAAATTGGTGGATTTTCAGACCAAAACAAGCTCCAAATACCAAATTATCATATGCAGCTAAAAAACTTTTGGCAGGGCACAATTATTCTTCCCTGGCATTGACTGAGGTCAGAAATAAACAACACAGAATGCTCCTGCCATTCGACGTACGTGCGCTTGAAAAAAATGACACATTAATTCAGCACGCTTGCACACCTTTTGAACAGCATAATATGAACACGCCGAGTGAGTGCATGCCTTTGACATTTATCATCGTTTACATAAAGAGCATGTTGTGCTCAGGTCAAGGCTATAGCAGAAAACATGCAGTTTTCATAAACATTACCGAAACACCTCATAACGGAATTACGAAACACGTCGATACTGTTAAGTAGCTAGCTAAACAGAAACATGCTTTGAAGCATAGTGCTTGGGGGCTATAATATGTAAACAAACTTTATAAATTTACAAACCAGTCAATAGACAGGTATTGTTAATTAAGAAGACTTGATCAATTCAGAGTTATTTGTAAGGCCAGGCGCACACTTGCGACTTGCTTTTGTGTTGCTTTCATGCTCCTGTTGAGTTCGTTATACGCCCGAGTGATGCGTATGCGCTCATTTCCATCCATTCGACAAGATTTCAAAAACGTTGACTGGTCTGCGACACGACAGCAACATAACTAAGTCCCATGTGTGCGCCTTGGCTAAGACCTTTCAACAGGTTAGCTTAGGTTAGACTGGTGGTTGCAAATTTAAAAAGAAAAATAAAGGATAAGGTCTAAATAGGTCATTGTAGTCAAAATACAATAGATTTTTAATTACTAACCTGTGGCCAGCCCCCCCCCCCCAATTATTCTGACCATATCATCAATGAAAAGACTGTTTGTGGCCAGTTAGCTAAACCCAATTCTGGCCTTAACCCCAACCGCAAACCTTCTCGTTCAATGTCTCACTCGCTCGATATTGCTGACTATGAGTTTTTGGCCGGAGACTCGCAAATTGATGTCTCATGTTTACCCCTTCAAATACATTTCTCAAGTGTATATACGCCCATGTAAAGAACATTTTTTTAAATGTATCCCTGTAAATATTGAAAAATGTTTCGCTGTGATTTTTTGTTGAACGGACAATGGATCAGTACTCAGTGAAAATGAATGCCTACATCTTGGTAATATTGCTTGTTATTTACACTTTAGGCTACATTGAATAAGAGGGGTGGTTGAATTCTTTGCCAGTATCATACATTATTTAGTAGATGAAATGTTGAAACGCTATGTATACATAAATTATTGTTCGTGAGTGTGTGTCCATGCCTGCTTGTGTCAATGTGTGTGTTGTATTTTTGTAAAGCTTCAGAATAATTGTACTACGCAGTCGTTTCCACTGTATGTGTTAGATGTGACACGTTTTTCCCCCCTCCTACTAATCGTTCTTTAATCGATTCCTCTGCAGTTTTGTTCTGTTCTCAATCGCCCCTGACATAATGTCAAGGCTGTTTGCACTCGTGGCTTTCATTTCCTTCTTGCCGTATCGTTTATGCACGTTTTATGCCAGCTGTGGCAATGTGTGCGCGTTTCTCATTCTGTCTACAACTGTACACTTTTTTGATCACATGTAGTTTGTACACTTTTTGATCACATGTAGTCACAAGACGGATGAAAAAAGAAAAAAAAAGAAGACTATTCTATATTCCTTTCCATGTTTCGACCCCAGTTCGTGTTTGTTTTATCTCCATTTTCTGGACAGCAACAACAACAACAACGAAACTGGAGGTCTATTAGTATGTAGAAAAGGGAGATTGAGAAAAAAAACAAAACAAAACAGAGACAGAAAGACAGAGAAAGAGGGAGGGAAAGAAAGAGGAAGATAGAGAGAGAGAAAGACAGAGACAGAGAGAAAGAAGGAGAGAGAGAAATAGGCAGACAGAGGGGGAGAAAAAGAGAGAGAGAAAAAGAAAGAGAGAGAGAGAAGAGAGAGAGAGAGAGAGAGAGAGAAAAAAGAGAAAGAGATAGAGAGAAAAACAGAAAAAGAGAGAGAGAAGAGGTACAACAATGCACGCTTTGACACTTGTTTAAAATGCATCGTGGCACTTAACAAGCTGTTTCACAGTTCCGATTTATTTTAAATCCTCATCACAATAAATTAAACCTGCAAACGTTTAAAGTCGAATTTCTCAGTCGTGCAAAAAAAAAAAAGAAGAAAAAAGTGGTGTTGGAAGAAACAAGAACTACTGTCGCGGTATCTTGTCTACAAATATGATGCGCCTTGACAGTGCCGCCGTAAGGAAATAACAGGTAAGCATTCTCTCTGTTCCTTCAGAAATAATACTCGTAGAAAATCAAACTGGCCGATCCCCAAGCGTAGCAGCATGTTCTGCCGTGTTATGAAAAAAGACAGTATACTACAATCTAGGTCAAATTCATTTTTTAATATTATTTTATAGAATGACATGTGATTTGTCTTTTTATCCGGACTACATAATTGTGTATGGCTGACATTCTTGGCCAACCCAAAATGGAAATTAAACCAATAAAACGGAGCAGAACGTGTTCTTGTTTTTTGCTTCCTGCAAAATTTGGATTATGGCTTTGTACTAGCTTTTTCCATGACACAGCAATATCCTGGCAAAACGTTGCGCGGGTGATCGGATGATCTCTCAGCCAACCAACGAGCAGCTATCGACCTCCGCCCCCAGTCCGTTGATCATAGCGTGATTGTGAAGGTTTTACCAGCGATCGTACGATTCCGCATAATCAGCGCCGCTTCAGCAAAAACATGCGCAACAGGTTACATCAGTCAACATCCTGCTTTGGTCAAGAGAATTATTCAGCAATCTTTACACTACAAAATGTATCACTTCCACCGTTCGATCTGCACTGAACTATCGATTTTCGCGACCTTACTACTTGTTTGCTCTATTTCCATTTTCTGGAAAAAAAAATTTAAAAATGTAGATCTTATAGTATGGAGAAGAAATATAACAAGTGCACACTTTCACACTTGTTTAAAATGCATTATGGCACTTGCCAAGCTGTTTCACAGTTCCGATTTATTCAAACTCCTTATCGAAATACGAAAGCCGCAAACGTTTGACGTTGAATTTCTCAGTTGTGCCAAAAGTGGAGTTGGAACAAACAAGAACTAGGATCACGTTACGTATGATTGTGTGGGTATTTATGATAACACACAACACACAGCAATACGAAACAAATACAGGCTTCCAGTGGTCTGTATCCATTTTCTCTACAAAACCCAGAGCTTTTAAACCCAAGCATACTCCTTAACATGATCTCTTTACCATTCCCTAAACTGTATTTGACTACTTTTCATGGGAAGCAAAAAACTGTTTTATTTTAGCACTACCGGTCTTGTGACAATGACTTTTTGAATGTTTGCTAGTTGATTACTTTTCGGCTCAGGAATCTAGATCTAGAACCAAGGTCACTGGATGCGGCTTGAATGCAGTTGAACATCATATTATAAAGGAAATGAGGTCTCCAATGTAATCATGAAAGGCTTTAGCCACTGAACAATTTTACAAAATATCGTATCTCGCATAGAAAGACGTAAAGACGTACGTGGGCATATTTTAAAGTTCTTGCATTTCTCCATTATTTTTAAATACTTTCATTGATTTGAGCCACAGCCGAGTTGAACGGAAAAAAGTGCTCCGACCTTTTCAGCCACACACACACACACACAAAAAACGCATTTTCTTCCAGTAGACGTAGAAAGTATGGCAGGAATTTCGTTCCGCACCTCAGTTTACACATTGGTGATGGTAACTCAACTTTAAAAATCGCATCTGTGTATTCCCCGAGTCAGCGGGTCAACTAGTATTTAAAAAAAAAAAATTACTTTTCAGAATTTTTGAGTTTCTACAGTCTCGGGGAACGGTGACGATTTGAAAATGGTGACACGTGCACCAGTTCCCGTCAGAAAATGGGTCACGACTCCGGACAACTTTCAGGTATAATTTATAAACGTTATCTCAAACTCGCGCTAAAATGAAGACAGAACTGTCACGGGGAAAAGCTCCAAATGGGACATTCCACATAATATGTTAGCTAAGAGCCATTTTTCAAACCATGCCTGGGAAATAATTAATGGTTGTGTCGTAAAGTGTAGTAATTAAATTAACGTATTTGGTTAGCATTATCTTCCTTGCGGGATCATTTGACATAACGACCATTTTGGAAAAGTGCACATGTCATGTTTACAATCTCCCATCAGTTACCATGATTATGTCCCATCAGTTACTCAAACTAATTGCCCCATTGTGCTTAAAAGTAATACTTGATTATTTATGCTTTTTCTGTATACTCAAATGCATTTTTTTGAATGCAGAAAAACATTATTCACTAACCTGGTGTTTTGGTTTAACAAATTTTACAGTTTCACTTTGCTATGTAAAAAACACGGTATTTTTTTCTGTGCCATCAGTTACCAGCTAAGGTGAAGGCAACTGAATGGACTTGTCCTAATTTTTATTATTTAAAACACATTTTTATCATTTCTGTACCATTTTTCTGGAGGATTGATCAATCCATTTTGAAATAAATGGTTGCTTATTTATTTAGTGGCCTTTTCTTTCTTAAAAAGTATTGATTGAACGTCCCGTCAGCTACCGTGGAATGTCCTAAATGCAAAAAGTAATAACTTCTTGGAATAGGTGGTAGTACTCCACAAAAAAGAAGGGTTTCAAGGTAAGGGCGCCTAGGCTTCAACCCAACAAGGTTAATCATGACCTTCATCGTGATCTTTAGGCTATTTTGGCCTCGCATGAAATGGGAAATCCCAAGGTTGTTGGGAACAGGCGGGAAATTTCAAGGTCAGGTAGGATCAGACGACACACCAGGTGTGAATGGGGGCGGCGGAATAGAATTTCCCCGCGTCTCCGCTTTTATACAACTAGTTGGCCCATACACTGACTCGGGGAATACACAGATGTGATTTGTTTCTACCACCAATGTGTAAAATGAAGCAATGACATTTCCTGTCATACGTTTTAATTCTACACGAAGAAAATGCGTCTTTTGTTCCGGCTCAAAATGTCGGTGCACTTTCTAATGTTTAATTTGAGGTGTAGCTCAAAATCAACGAAAGTATTAAAAATATAGAGAACTTCAAGACCTTTTACAATATACCCACTTACACCTTTACGTCTTTCTATGAGTAATATGACATTTTGTAGAATTTAAGGCTCGTCGGTGAAAAAAACAACACCTTTCATGATTACATTGGAGGCCTTACTTCCTTTGTAATAATATGGCGACAAAATGGGTGCAGAAGTTGTGCTTGTAACAGGGAAACGAAAGATGAATTAAAAAAAAAATGATTCTGCAGTTATTTCTGTTTCTTTTAGACAGGGATTTAATTTGGAAAATGTTACATTTTTTAAAAAATCTGTCCTTTTCCAACGTGTTCAATGAATAATAATAACATGCTGTTGTTAAGGGACAGTGGTATTTTACATAAAAAGCTATAGCTGAACAGTGAATACAACTCAGTAATTAGTCTACGCTCCCGTAACAGCTTTGAGGTTCCAACAGCCGACCGAGTGATCTTCACCCTTTTTGTATCTCGTTTTTACCCGCAGGTTGTGATTGAATTTGGAAATGTAACTTTTTTCCCCCTCCCAAATCTATCGCTTTCCATCATGTTCAATGGGTATAAAACTGTAATGTGATAGTATTATTTCAAAACGACAACATTATAAATCTCATTTTTACAGGCATGATGTAATGATTAGGTGTTGTTGCATGCCATTCATAGAGTTATATGTATGCTCGATTTTGGGTTGTTTTGTTCCTCTTTTTCTCCTTTTTTCTGCTTCTCCTTCATCTTCCTCTTTCTCTCCTCGTTCTCCTCATCCTCCCCCCCCCGTCTCCTCTTTTTCTTTTTCTTCCTCTTTCTCCTCATTTTTCATCATCATCAACTCCTCTTGCTTCTTTTTCCCGTGCGTCTTCTCTCCATTTTGTTTTTTAAACCACAGAAGATCGACTGCGATATTGCATACGCTCATCCATGGGGGGATGGTGGGGGGGGGGGCGGGGTTGAGGCCAAGCGCACGTAGGGAGAGGAGGGAGGGGAGATAGGGGAGGGGGGGGGTCAAAATCACCACACGCGAATGAACACAGCCTGCTTTTTGGATGGGCCCTAGTTACAGAAAATATAATTTAGTTAAGTATTACTAACTAGATTATAGTAGATTATCATAACAGTACTCAGCCAGCCACCCTACGTAAAGCCAACGTAGATTTTTCGTTAGATTGGTAGGATTACCATAGGTTTCCTACATCAATTCGACGTCGGCGCTTTGTCTAACTAGCAGATCTACGTAAGAAAGATGCCATTCCTATTCTGCATTATTGAACGTCAATCCTGTGCGGTTGGATTTCTATAGAGTGTGCCGGCTGGGTGTCTGGTGTCAGAGACGGCAGGAAGACTTTGTAATACAATTGCAAAAGTTATTACGGTAGAGGTCTTTTATTATAGTGTGTGAAATTGTCTACTCCCATTAATGTACGTGATTTTTCTAAGACAACAACAGTCAACTTGGTGTCATATCCAAGCGACACCTACAACCGTGGCACACCATTTGGGCCGTACTGTATCATAATTATATAATATAGGGCGCGAAGTGGCAGTTACCGTGCAGACGCACCGTTAAACCCAAAACTCATCCATCCATCCACCAGTACACAGCTTACACTTACCCGGGCTTGACATTCAACCCAAATTTCAGTTTTAAACATTTTCAAACTGACTGGGAACAACAACAAAGGCTGTAAAATGCGAAAATGACACTTAAAATGATTGTAGGCGCTGTGTTTGATGCCCCCCTTGAGGCCTTGCGTGTTTGGTACGGCATGAAAGTATATTTAGGAGAGAGAGAGGGAGAGAGAGTAAAAGAGAGAATAAAAGAGAGTAAGAGAGAGAGAAAGAGGGAGAGAGAAGAGAGAAAGAGAGAGGAGAACACGAGAGAGAGAGAGAGAGAGAAAGAAAGAGTAAAGGAGAAAGAGAGAAAGAGAGAGAGAGAGAGAGGAGAACGCGAGAGACAGAGAGGAGAAAGAGAGACAGAGAGAGGAGAAAGCCAAAGACAGAGAGAGAGAGGAGATAGAGAGCGAGAGAGAGAAAGGGAGAGAGAGAGAGAGAGAGAGAGAGAGAGAGAGAGAGAGAGAGAGAGAGAGAGAGAGAGAGAGAGAGAGAGAGCGAGCGAGTAAAGCGCTCTGGATCCACTTTGTGGAGATAGGCGCAATATCAGGCACCACTTAAATATACTCCATTGTTATTGTTATTAAAATTTGAAGAGAAACCCAATTTGAGATGGTATTGTAAACTTTGCGATATACATTTCCTCCTCCCACCTCCGTTAAAATCCAGCCCTATTATTTAAACAAAATATGAGGACATGATCTCGTCTACATACGTATGACGTGCTGCCCTTTAGCTGGTTATATCCTACAACGGGGAATACTTTAAACGAAAATATAACTAATAAAAGTATATGTTTCTGTGCAAGGTTCAGTGCTTATCTTAAGTTCCGAAAACGGGAGGGTTTAATCTGTTGTTTTACGGATTGAACAGAACATAAAAATGCTCACGTTCAACTTGGCCTAATACCATCTTTAAAAAAAAAAAAGACAGAGGTGATAATTGTCACGAGTGGAGTGAGCGGGATTCAAGGATTACGGGGGCATGGAAGTGTAGGATTGACTCACGGGATAGTGAGGCTGCTCACCTATATTGACTTCTGTTAATTAACGTTGAAGCGTGCATGTTGTGAGTGAAGTTGAGGCGTAGTAGAGGCAAAATCTGAATAGTCAGATCACTGCAAGTTAAGAGGTCCCAGGGGACAGACGTGAGATCAGAGCAGTCGGGAGATTGTTGTGTGTTTTCCAGTGATGACTGGTAGGTTGAACTGTGATTGATAATTATGATGATTGATGTACTAGATTCTCCTATGACCATGGTGTAAATAAGTTATATGTGAGGACTGTGAAAGTCATTGATTACTGTGTATAGAGATGTGCGCAATGAGCGATAGATGTAAGTTAGGATCATGGATTCGTAGCGAGTCTGAGTACGGTGTAACACGGTGGAGGTGTGTTACCGTAAGATGTGTGGTGAGTGAAATGTGGACTATTGTGAGTACGCTTGATGGTTCGTAATGAGTGGTGAAGTGGATAGTAATTGTGTGGTGTATTACAGATGTAATGTTATTCTTATAGGTGCCGGGGTTGGGCAGAGAAGCCACCCGCGGTGAGCGGACTTGTGCCGGGGTTGGGCAGAAGGCTACCCACAGGCCGCCTGAGTGAAGCTGTCGCGCAGGACAGCGGGAGCATATGAGTCGTGGCAGTCTGGCCACAGACAGGGACGTTATTGTCCTTATTGCTATTCAAATGTTAATGTGCTATTACGATGTTAATGTGCTATTAAGATGTTAATGTGCCATTGAGAATATAATGTGCTATTGAAATAGTAATGTGCTGTTAAGACCTCGAGGGGAGATTGAGATACGGAGATTAGGTTGAGCCGGAGCCAATAAGAGAGGCCAGCAAGTAATATATATATATAGATGTGAGGCTGAGGCCAGAGTATATTTTAGAAAGTATTATCGGGTTGTGGACCCGTAGAGGAATGAATGTCGGGAGTGCTGACCATTGTATGGTATTTGAATTGAATAATGTAATGCACGTATCTCTTTATTTTTATGTATAATAAATGTGTGAGTCTGTTTGGTTGTTCTGTTAAGTGTTGTACTTGTTCGTTCGTGATTGTTGTCCTGTCATAATAAGTACATCTCCCAGTCTGGGATTTGTTACAGTGGGGGCTCGTCCAGTTTACCTGTGGTCATTTTGACATCACGTATTCGTCACATCTAGTTGTATTTCGGTTGTGGTAGGAATTTGTGCTGTTGTCTTTTGTTCGTTGGATGAATGGGAATTTCATGAGGATATGATTTATGTATATTTATGAATATGTATTGATGCATGTATTGGTATGAATATGTAATAATGGTTGCTTGATTTTTGCAGAGACAGAGTGTGTGCGTGCAGCCTGAAGGAGTCAAGCAGCCAGAGCTCCGAGCTAAGGGGAGAGAAGAAAGAATGTTAAGTAAAAGTCAAAATTTTTGTGCCCTGGATTGTGGGCTGTTCCTTTGGTCTGTCTTTTTCCCTGTTTTTGCTGTTGTTGTCGTTATAGATTATACGGGCGGTGGAGTGGGTTTGCTGTGGTGAACGTAGTTTATCCTCTTCGGGAGGTGGGCTAAACTTTGGAACTTCGTTCATCACAGTAAACAGTCTTTAGGGCTTTGTGATTGTTTAGTTGTAGCGTCGATATCTTCTCTGTTTTGCAGGAAGACGTATTCTCTTGTCCCCCTTGTCTCACCTATTTGTAGATACGTTCTTTTTTTCAGGCTCTGTTCTTGTTCGTACCTTGTAGTGTAATCGGCGTAGTTAGATTGCATTTTTTTTTTCCATTTTTTAAAAATTCTTTGTCCTAGGCTGGTTCGTTGTCCTTGATGTCCTTGTGGTCCTTCTACTGAATTTCCTCATTCTTGTCTTTTCTATTCTCTTTTATTATTTAATAGTGCTATACATTTTATGAACATAGAATTAGTTAGAGAGTATGCTATAGAATGTTCAGTTAGGTAATCTGCTGAATTGCATTTGAAAATAGTGGTCGTTATTGTAGTGGCATAATTTCAGGTCTCGGGTCGCGTCGTTCATGGTAGCTGCACAGACAGTTATTATATATTTCAAATCGTATAACTATAAATCCGTGAAATGGCGGATCTCCGTGAGCTCATGAAAGTGGGTACGGAACTTGGCCTTGAAGGCGTAGAGCTACGTAGATGGATTAAGGAGCAGCAGGCGGAATTGCGCGATGAGCGTGCTAAAGATAGGGAGCGAGAAAGAGAGAGAAAAAGAGAGGCTAAAGATAGGGCCCAGGAATCATTATACTACTCTCCCCCCCCCCCCTCCGGCCCGTTCTCTCCGCTGCTTCCCCCTTACTTAATACGCCACTGGTCCCGGCACCTAACCCAGAGTTGCAGAATTCAGGTCTGAACTGGGAGTGTCCATGAGAATGCAAACAAAGTAATTTGTGTCATGGAACACATCATCCTCAGATGACCAGGGATGGTAAAAAGCTGAAATTTGCCTCGTGTAGAGAAATTATGTCGTAAATAAAATATTTAAAAAAAAAAAAAAAAGCAATGACAGCAACGACAACAACAACAACCGATTGGCGCTCAGGAATATTTCCCGGGAAAATTCTAAAAAAAATAAAAAATCCCGACCACAACAAGGAAAATAAAAACAAGAAAAGTGAGGTGTAAATGCCAAGGGCAGCGAAACCTCCTAAAATAAAGAGCTAAAACAAATTCCTCATTACTGGTGATGTTTGCCCTTCAAGACTGCTGTTGCATAAACTTCACTGAGACCTTGAAAATTGAAATTGTTAACAGTTTCAAATTTGTCTTTTTGTTTTTCCATTTACGTCATCATCTGTGTGAACCAAAAAATGTGGACAGAGATATGACTCATTGCAAAATAAGAACAGCCCAAATCTACCTGCCAAAGTACAGTTTTTAAACTGCATATAGCTATTTAAATGTGCAAAGCTGAATACTACTCAATGAAGGAAAGTTGTTCGACACATCGAAGTTGTGTGATATGTCATGTGTACACATTTCTTTCTTTTGTTTCAGTTTATTAGAATTAGTGCCCTTGATTTAACAATGGCCATTGTTTTTGTCAGTGTGCACACGAAAAGTCGGACGCAAATTCATTAATATCGACCATAATGCGCCTTAGCCCACGCCAATACCGATTTTCAGCCTAATTTCTTTATTATTGGTGAAGATGCGACTGTTGGAACAGCCACATGCACTTTTACAGCATGTAATTATCTAAATAGATCCACGAAATAACAGTGTGCACACACGGACAACAAAAACCCTCGAAAAGAAAATAAGCTGATTTAAAGTGAAAAAAAAACGATCTTTGCATTTTTATTGCCCAAAATCGAATAGTAAATTCTTTATCTTTATGAAATGATGTGTTTTAAACCTCTAAGGTACCATTATTGGTCACAATTTGACAGTTCATAACAGGGTACAAACACAGGTAGATTTGGGCTGTTCTTATTTTGCACTGACTCATATTTAGGTAAGTTTTGTTTACAACGTATGCAGTCATCTATTCCAGGATCAGAGGTCAGAGATAATTCACCTGTGACCAAATACATCCTTCACAAACAATATAGTTTTTGCGGTGAATGAGAAGTTTGTCCGGGTCCTGCATCACTGGAGCAAATCAACGAAATGTTCGTTTTACGTCAATGTCTTTTTGAAACTTAATTCTTCTCTCCTTTCAATTGCCAAGCCGTCTTATGTCACGCATTTCCTGTGTTCCTTGCAGTTATTCTTGCACGTCACTGTTTCAAGAAAAAGACAGCTCTACATCATCTGTAAAATAAAGTGATGCCCTTTTATTTATTAATTAAACAACAACAACAACAACAACAACAACAACAACAACAACAACAAAAACTCACGGCGGATGACGGCATGTGTTTCACTAATGTGTTCACTGTGAATAATCTCTGTTGTTCCAAAATACACGCCACACCGAGATTTTGTCTGAAATTAGTGTACATATGGAATGTCAAACTCTATGGTGCTCTGCCAGAACTGCAGAAAACCGTAGATTTTCTGAAAAGAACAAATCTGCATATTTAGATTGGTGAACGAAAGAAGAAGAAGAAGAAGAAGTGTACATACGTTCATGACGTTATAAAATCAGTGCCTATTAAATTAAAAAAATTTCAAGCATCTTAATTACTTAATGTTTCACCAGTTTTCAAAGGACCGCATGTTACAAAAGAATTAATTTGTGGATAGATTCAGCCAACTGCAAAGACAAACCGATTTGGTTCTTAAGTTGTAGGCTACAGAAAAGCTTCAGAAGAAATTCCTATAAAAGTCCACATACTGCTGAGCAAATCAAGGTAGTTGTCATGCATACTGAAGATTTCATTCCCAGCGTCGAGCAAAGACGCCTTAAATAATATTTGCTTATTCCGCCTAACTCCTTCCCCTTAACACAGAACTGTCAGAGGGACCCCCCCCCCCCGAAACCCCCACCCCCCTCCAAATCTGTCTAGTTGAATCAGAATTGTCAAAGGTCAACGGCTGAGATATTGAATGTTCGACGTCATGCACAAGCATGTTTGATGCAGCTATCTCCGAGGTCTCTATATCCCACAACACGGAACAGCCCACAGACACTCGACATTGAACGGGCAATGTTTGCTATTCTTAAGGTTTGAAGACCAAGTTCACGGTGAATGAGACCGTCTGAAAATGCGGTGGGTTCAGCGACCCAGAACAGTCTACAGGAAAAAAAAAAAAAAAGGGTTATAGAAATATGCCATTCTGCTATTTTGTTCATGCCTTTTCATAGGTTAACCTGTAGGACTCCCAACAAGCTGGTAAATATAATGGTGAATGTTTGCTTTCTGTAACTGTGGCTTCAAGAGATGAGTTGGTTTTCGCAAACCGAGAAATGGGCATAAAAGCCCAATTCTTTGCCTACCAAGTTTTTTTTTTTTATGTCTATACGGATACCAAATCATGGCTTTCATCATATTCAACAATTGCATTTGCATTCAAATGTTAATTATTAAATTAATGCCATTTACTTTATGAATACATTTTTAAAAAAACTGTCATTTGACGCCATTTTTCTGGAGATTAATAATCGCGGGTGTGTTTCTTAATTAATTCAAGCTCGGTTTTGAAGACCTTCCATTATATTTATTCTGGAGAGAGTTTCCCTTGATCTGGGTGGGATTAATGCCGATTTTGCATGGACTGCAAGTAGTTGCGGTCTGTCCCGCTTCGAGTCTATGAAAAATCCCCCAAACAGTAATATTCATTACCGGAATTAGGATCATGACTACCTCAAGATCCAAGAGTTGTGATAAATCTGAGAAGGACAAGCAAAATAGAAAAAAAAAGTGTTGTGTGGGGGGGGGGGGGAAGGGGGGGGGGGGCTTTACATACCCTGGCTAATTGGCTTCAAACCCAGAATCTTTGGCATGAAATTTGAGCGATTCAGACCTTTGTACTCTCCTGGTTGTATTATTTTTTAGAATGCTTGAAAATTTTACTCACTACTTATTTATTTCGTTAGAACGGCAGTGTTTATGCATGACTTCCAGGCTCCCCCCCCCCCCCCCAAGCGAGTGCGGAGACTATGCTTTATCTTCTTTATCTCTCCACCATAATGATTCCTCTGTACAGTTCCCCCCCCCCCCCCCCACCCCATCCCTCTCTTTCTTCTTTCAACAAAGTGGCTATTTTAATACCAGTTGCATTTGTTTTTCTAAGAACAGCAAAAGCATTCAGCTTAAAGACGGGCCGACGCAAGATATAAATTATAGTAAAAAAAAGTAGGCTTACATAGCGTCGTTCACCTCACGCGCTGGCGTTTCAACAATTTTCTCGGTCTACAAGAGAGCCTTTCAAAGTTTGGGTCATGTGTGTTATTTTGCCTATAACTTCAAAACTATATCAAGATATCGATACATCACTTAGTGAGAATATAGATCTGAAGTAGCCACCAGCAAAAACGAGGCAGGCATAACTCAAAGCCACCTCAAAGAAAAAACAACACCGGTACGCCAGTATTTGAAATGGACGACCATAGTGAAATCAACTAGACTTAACGAAGAGTCAGTCCGCGCATAGACGTGACGTCGGCGAAAGTTACCCAACGCGGAGGAATTTGTCCATTTTCGCACTATCTTGGGTCGCGCTTAGTTGCGATTCGGCTGTGAGAGTTACGAAAGTAACTTTGCAACTTTGTCGATACGGAGCTTCTGTTTGTGAACTTTTCACCTGGAAACAAGCTTTTTTTCACGATATGAATGGATTTTTATGACATATTAACCTTTTTTCGTGCGAATTTGATGGCGAATTTTTTTCTGTCCATGACTGTCGTGTTCACTAATCTTCATTTTTCAACATGTGGTAAAACCCGATTTCGCTGTAGTAGCGTAGCATCCTTGTGGTAGTGTAGCGCCCTACTTTTTCATGTTTGCATGGCCTTTATCGAAGTGGGGCTGCCTTCCCGATTCAGAACTTTAAAATCAGATTAATCTTCGTTCCGTAACCCTGTTGGTACAACACTATTGTGAACAAGACTTTATTCTGACAACCTATGAACATTTATCTTTTTTCTTTTACAAATATATGAATTTCCCGGCATTATCCGGGATAAAACTGTGAACCCACCCTTCCATCTCTCTCTCTCTTTTTGGTCTAGAAAGCTTCCCATATTTTACAGTCGTACTGCAGATTTCATGCCCACCAGAGCACTATGCACTCATTTCTGGTAGGGAAATGGCGCGCACTGAATTGAACGCATATTAATACATCGTTTCCGGTGCGGTGAGCTTACTACAGGGAGCCAAAAGAAAGATCATTGTATTTTACTTTTTTACGACTTTTAATTTAAAAATACCTGAAACTTGAATTAACACAATCAGTCGATAGAAAAGCGATTGAACTGGATTTACTGACACATAAGAAAATTAATTTTATAACTTTTGAAACTGTCATTTAGGTTGTAAAGTCGAGCAAAAAATGGGGCAAAACTGCACCACAATGAATACCGAACAGCACGTAGGTGCGCGGAGTGTCCTTCGCTACGATAAGGTGTGCATTACGATGCGCTTCGGGTGGCTTTTGATAAGTAACTTTAGGCCAACGTGATGCCCCGGCGCGGACTCTCTATTATTTTGCGTGCAAACGTAACACATATATACAGCTAGACACATGCGTCAGCGCGAGATTACTTTGTTTCATAATTACGTCACACTAGCAGTCTACTGAAAAAGGATAGGGATATAGGTGTGGCAGGGGTATGGACAAACACACACTTCTTACTTCCCGGTCGCAGAAAAGCAAAGAGGCGTGAGGGTACAATACAGTCCTATCGAGTCGCGTCACAGAAAAGCAAAGAGGCCTGGGGTACAGTATAGTTCTATCGAGTCACTACAATATTGATCACGCGTCAATCAATTC
Source organism: Onchidella celtica (assembly GCA_963931925.1). Lineage (NCBI taxonomy): Eukaryota > Metazoa > Mollusca > Gastropoda > Systellommatophora > Onchidiidae > Onchidella > Onchidella celtica. The sequence continues at coordinate 57,247,443 of OZ007571.1, forward strand.
TTTCGCTTGGCACGTCATGTAGGAGGTTACCAGTTCGTACTGACCTCCAGGTACTGTACCTGGCACCCGACTGTTTGTAAACCTAAGTTAAGTGCATGCAAAACATGGGCGTTTTCGTTCACTGAGTCAAGGTTGTGTTTGGTCAGTCTTGAAACCCAGTAACTGTTTGCGGGTAGCACAACGATCGGGAAAGTCGTCTGACACTAGCTGCTGTATGCAGGTCGAAAGAAAGTGATATTTAATTTTGTTTTCGTGTATTATCGCGGTTGTTTATTGGCATTATAGTGGAGGGAGAGGAGAGGCAGAGAAGAAGAAGAGAGAGCGAGAGTGAGAGAGAGAGAGAGAAAAAAGAGATGGAGAGAGACAGAGAGAAAGAGAGAGAGTGAGAGAGAAAAAAGAGATGGAGAGAGAGAGAGAGAGAGAGAGAGAGAAAGAGAGATGGTGAGAGAGAGGGAGAAAGAAAGAGAGAGAGAGACAAAAAGGGAGAAAGAGAGAGAGGGTGAGAGAGTAAATAGATATCGAGAGAGAACAAAGAGAGTGAGAGAGGAAGAAAGAAAGAGAGCCAGAGAGAGAGAGAGAGAGAGAGAGAGAGACAAAAAGGGAGAAGGAGAGAGAGAGAGACAAAAAGGAGGTGAAAGAGATAGGGAGAGAGGGTGGGGGGGAAATGGAGGAGGAAGATGAGTTATCACAGATGGTAATAATATTTAAAACAACTGAAGCGTTTCGACATGCAAAGGGAAAAAAGAGTAGGAGGGGAGGGGGAGGAGAGGGGGTGCACTGGAAAGAATACTGCAAAGTGTATTCACACTTAAAGTACCGCACCCAATTTCACAGAATACCCTTTAAATACCGCAGCCTTGTTGTGAACAAGCCAAAATTTAGGTGATGTATATTAAAACATTCTTGAGGGAAAATGACTGGACAGAATGCCATGAAATTTTCACATGCTACTCACAACTGGATAAAGTTCACATAGAAGTAACTGCGGTACTGGTGACTTTTGCCACCGGTGGTACTTTAAGTGTTAAACGCGTAACTAAGCAATTCAAAGTCTTCAGTAACTCTATCCGCGCATGTTGTTTCTTTCCCGCCACAACTTCAGCCCGGTTTGCCTTTGGTATGAATGCACCACTTCCTTCTTGTAAGTACACCCCTTCCCGATAGGGCACCTTCACTATCAATGCCCCTTTCAAGGAACCCGTAGACTTTCGGACAGCTCCATTTGAAAAGAAAACGGCAATGACTGATAGGTTAAAACTTGTCACGTATTCGCCCGTCGTTCCTGCGCAGTGCAATCAATCATTCAAGTTCTGACGTCAGCCGTTACGTAGGCGTAGCACAGTGCTTGTTGTCAAAACATTTCGAAAACCGAGGCTATTAAGACTTCGAAAGCCTTACCGGACTCGCTGTATAGTTTATAGTTTAAATCTTTAAACTACGAAAGTCTTACCGGACTCCATGTATTATTTAGTTTAATTCTTTGAATTATGAAAGCCTTATCGGACTCCCATGTATTATTTAGTCTAATTATTTGAACTATGAAAGCCTTAGTGGACTCCATGTATTATTTGGTTTAATTCTTTGAACTATGAAAGCCTTACCAGTATCCATGTATTATTTAGTTTAATTCTTTGAACTGCGAAAGCCTTAGTGGACTCCATGTATTATTTAGTTTAAAATTCTTTAAACAACGAAAACCTTACCGGAGTCCATGTATTGCTTAGTTTAACTCTTAAAGTGAAATCGTCAGAAGTTTCAAACACGGAAGGTGTCAAATGAATAATTATGGTAAGCCCCATCCACCCAAGCAAAGTGTTAATCGCACCAGGACTTGAAGGAAAAAAGACAAACAAAACATAAACGTTCGCAGCACAGAAGCAACTCCCCACAAGATCTTGCGAATGCCGGAAAAAGGCCCATTCATTCCTTGAGCAGTACAACACTGAATGGAAAGGGGGAAAATATTTTTAGACAGCAGTTAGGCCTATATCTCCGTGCCTGGATGGTTTTGAACAGGTATGTCTTCAACACCGTTCTTGGATATTCTTCTCCAGTTGTAGCTTGGATATTTTCCTCTCCTTTGGCGCTTTAGACGCAAAGAACTGTAATGGCACCAGAATAAAATCTGTTTAGCCAGAGACTTTGGCAATGTAGGATGGTCGTTCTACGCAAAAGCAGCTTTTTTGTGTGGGTTGTCGGCCTAGTGCAGAATGTAGCCCTCCGCCAATGATCTCCAGTCATCTCTGTTTTCCCCCTGTCCTGTCCATATCCGCCCACCTTTCTGCACAACAGCATCGCTCCGTCGTCTCGGGGCGCCTTTTCGTTCTCTTTCGTTTTCTTGGTCTCCATTCAAACGTCGACAATCTACATAATAATATTATTTCAAGTGTGACCAGATGTATGGCTTTTAAATATATCAATCGTTTATATTCGAAATTATCCGCCTTTGTCGCCACACAGGGACCTTAGTTTTTGTTTGTTCTATCTCCATTTTCTGAGAAACTGGAGATTTTTTAGTATGTAGAAGAGATATAACAAATGCACACACCGACACTTGTTTGAAATGCGTCGTGGCACTATCAAGCTGTTCCGCAGTTCCAAATTATTCCCACTCTTTATCATAATACTAAAGCCGCAATAATGTGGGGTCGAATTTCTCATTTGCACAAAAAGTGGAGTCAGAACTAATAAGAACTAAGGCCGCGTAATGCCGTGGAATAGCTCAAAAGTAAACAGCTATAGCATCATGTTGCATCATTCTTCCTCCCCTCCCTAAACTGCTCCATTACTATCAAACTTTGCATAATTGGAAACTGACGCCCATATCAAATTTTAGAATCATGATTCAAAACCTCGTGATCACTCATTACTTACAACCCAGAGGAAGGGTATTTGCACTGCTGAACAGCTATTATGACGCAGGCATGTCTGTCAGCTAGGTATTTCATCGAGATATGTTTTCAAACTGTCAAAAAACAACTCAGGAATCCAGACATGATCCTGTCGTTTATTGGCGGGTCCGCTTCCTTGCATATCCAGCAACATGCTAAACTCGATTAGAATTAAGTAAACACAATTTACATTTATGTCCATCATCATTTGGCAATGGCAAAAAGTACAGGGCAGTGTTTCTCAACCTTTTTTTTTGCCCCACGTCCCACTTCACGTGTGCCCCTCCATGAACAGACAGTTAGTATGCATATCCTTATGCCCCATTTTGAAGTCCTAAGCCCCACCAAAATATTGCCATTCTCTGGTATAGAGCCCCTGCCCATGATTGTGCTAAGTAATAAGGAGCTTCAAGACATGTTAGAGAAAGCCACATTCTAGAGTTTCTGTGTATAGACCACAACAAATAACAACAGCCTACAGACATCACACAGAAACTGTTCCAGCAAACACAGTCTTTAGTCTATGCAAACTTCTAGCCTGATTTCAGTATATAATAAGCAATAATGATATGGACGCTGTGGTCAATAGAAATAATTATATCAAATGACTTCGGTACTCAAAACTTTTAGGTGACATTAGCAGGTCACCGAATTACGCTGGCAAAACAAAAAATGTTAGTGGTGCGACGCTGAAGGATGGATTGCCTACTGACTAATTTCATTTGTGGAAGGGGGACTGTGTGTAAATAACACCAACAACAGGAACAACAAGTACAATAATAATAACAACAATAATATAACAATAATAATAATAATAGTAGTAGTAATAGAACCATTGCCTACGTGTCTGAAATTGTCAGAAGTTTCAACACAAACAAATTGCCCCAACCTTGCTAAATCTAAATATGCACGAAAGCGAGTTTTTAACAGCGCCTGTGGAGTTTAAGGACCAAAACTCACATCGCCTAAGTACAGTGATTTTTTAAAAATAGTTATTGTTAGAAATAGGTAATGGCCTTAGGATTAGGTTCTGATAAACTAGCCACAACAACATTTTCAGCCATAATAACTTATTCTGGAACTAGCCACAAGTTGGCAAGAAAACTTCTCTTATGAGTATTTTGATTCCACAGCCCAAATAACCACTACCCAGCCAGCATCCCTATGTCAATTCGGCGTAGATTTGTTCAGGATTTCCGAAAGATTGGTAAGATTATTGTATGGGCGGACTCCTTACATCAAATCGATGTCGGCGCAATGTCGTAACCAGCGGATCTGCGTAAGAACAATGTCATTCCTATGTGCAAACTTGACGTCCAATCCTACGCGTCGGATGTCCTTGGGGTTGCTGGCTGGGTAACCGTTGTTTTTGTTTTGTTTCGTTCACAATTGTCATATCGAGTGTTTATTTTTTACATCCACCACCAACTTTCATCTTTCACCTTTCACCTAGGCGTTGTCCACCCACTGCAGGTTGTAGCCCCCTCCGACAATGCTTTCCATTCTCTTCTGTCTGTCGTTTTCCTCGTCCATGTTGTTCCTCCTCTCTTTGTAATGTCCTCCTTCCATCTTCTTCCTGGTCGTCCTCTTGGTTCTTTTTCCTGTCCTTGGCTGCCATTCAGTGTAACGTTTGGTCCACCTCTTGTCATTCATCCTTCCCACGTGTCCGGCCCAATTCCACTTTTACCACCAACTTACTGTTTAAAATTATATTCCTCCCTATGGTATCTTACGGCAGTTGTTTCATTGTGACTCATCCAACGACACTGCACAGCTGTTACAAGGACTAGGGGAAATTATACCTTTCCCATACTTAAAATGGATCATTAACATGTGAATTATTAAATATTAATGAATTGATATGATACGGTCCCAATTCGCCTTTTAATTCAATCAGAACTGTTCATTTACCCTCCACTGCCCAGACAAAGATTAGTGTCGATTCAAAACAAAACAAAACTATGATCAGTGGTTAAATAATTCCGAAACTTACCATAATGATTTAACATCGTCAAATGACTTGGGAAAATGTTAATAATAGTTATTTGTTACGGAGGAAGATTCTATTGGTAAATTAGAAATTGCTTCAAATCTAGAGCATTGGGCCATGGTATTGTTTTCCATATATGGAACCCTGGGCATTACATGGTTAACTACAAAGTGCATGTTGGTCCACTGCCAGCAGAATACGTGTCATGCCTTTGACATTAATGAGGTACACTACTGTCACTCGTACCCGACATTGACTGATGGTTTGTGAGGTCATGGTCAAGTATGCACGTACTGTAACAGGCAGAAATGACTAATGCCTAGTCATGTTTGCATTTCGTGGTGTAAAACAAGGCCATTTAGCGCACGGAGTCAATTCTGTTCTGTCTCGGTTTTGTGGACTGTGGATTTAAAAGGGACCTCGCGCACAAGTAAGACTGAAACAAGTGTGCATCACTGGTTAAGTGGAAGAAAGTTTAGTTGTCTTAAAGGAAGTTTAAGGGGGATATCATACTATTTGTATTTTTTGTATTTTTTGTATTTTGTATTTTGTATAATTCTTTAATCCCATTTTGGGAAATTTGCCTTAGTGTCATGGCAGCCCAGTTGGGAGGGGGTGGGTTGGGAGGTGGGGTAGAAGGGACAAATTTGGTTTTATTTTGCCCGGGCAGCGGTCTGTTCGGCCCGCTCTTCTCGATTTCCAATTGCCAAGGTATCTTTAACGTGCGCAACGTGCACAAGGGCCCTCTGAGTTTTTCGTCCTTATCCGAGAAGACGAGGTGGTCGATCCTACCTACCATAGGATCAGGGACAGGAAAATATTAGAAAAATCCCAAAATGACAACATGCCTGCTCCGGCAGGGATTCGAACCCGGTACATTCAGCATAAAGGCCGAACACCTTGCCTCTAGACTACCGTGTCCCTAAGCGCGGTCAGACACAGTCAGATGCTGCCAGCAAAATGTGCACCGAAGAAATAATGGCAGAAGCTGACTGTAGCTGACAGGACCTGGTATGATAGGGTCTTCCCAGATTTACTAAGAAAATGTAGAAAATTATGGGGTGCACTTCTTGTCTGTTAGACTGTCTGACCCCTTAAATCTGACTCGAAACTGACGCAAAACCGGCTTGACTCCATGCCCTGCTAGCAGGGCCGTAACTAGCCAAGCGGGGGCCCCCCCGCAAACTTTCTTATCGGGGCCCCCCTTCCGCAGACTAAGCATAGGCCTACCCACCCAACACATGTACATGTACTCGCTTATACTGTAGCACCGGAGAGCTGAGGACGTGTGACCCAAACAGCCAAATATAGTGGCGTATGGTACACAGGGAACGTGGGGCGCGTCACGTGGATTTTTTATTCGGAATAATCTAGTGGATAAAACAATATTTACCACCACCACACCATCACCACCACCACTACCACTATCACCACCACCACCACCGCCGCCACTAACAACAACAACAACAACAACAACTATCCTCAAACAAAAAACAAGAAAATAAAAGTAAATTAAAATGAACACAACTGCAACTACATAACAAAAGAATCCAAGCATCAATAACCATGCAAGCAACTGAAACTAAAAATAAAAACCAGTAAAATGAACAGAAGCAAAATAAAAAATAAAATAATGCTTACCTTAAACCATCGGTGCTTTCCTTGCTTTCATGGCCGCGAAATCGTTGATTACTTGCTCGTAGTCTAGTTTTCTTGCTCTCTCTGCTTCAATGCTGAGCAGTGCCAAACCTTGCAAGCGTTCCTGGCTCATGGATGTTCTCATATAGTTTTTTTATAATCTTCAGCTTACTGAATGACCTCTCCGCGGATGCAACAGTCACAGGGATTGTCATGAAGATGCGCAGGAGAACGCAGATGTTGGGAAAGCTAGGAGCAACCTCTTTATAATCTACTAGCAGGCAGGTTGCGAGCTGTCGCACAGAAGACAATCCTGTTAGTTTATCACCCATAGAGGTCTTCATCATAACCAGCTCTGTAGCTAGTGCCTTAGACAGGTCTTCAGGGTACGCTTCAACAAGCCTGTCAACTTCAGTATTGATATCAACTTCTTGTAAAGTGAGAAGCGATGGTGGGTTCACGACTTTGAATAGCGAGGTGATTTTCTTTGTTCCTGTGAAGCGAGACTCCAACTGCAGGATCATAGTATCCAAAATGCCATAGAACACTTTTACTTTGAAGATTCTCTCCGGGTCGATATCATCATCAAACTTTACTGCTGCCTTTCTCTTCTGTTTGAATGTTGTGGGTATGGACCATCGTTGAGCAGTGTCTTCACTCCTCGCCAGAAATGAACTGAAATCCTGTCGGTGTTGCTTCAGTTTGGACAACACAGCATCCAGCTCACACACAGCTTTTGATAAGTCAAGATCTTTGGCTTGAAGCAGCTTTGATGCTACATTGATGTCGGACAAAACGTCACTGAGCACTGTGAGAATCACAATGAAGTCAAAATTTTCCATCTTGTTCCTCAGTGATATAGCTTCATGAATCGTGTCCTTGTTTGTATTCTGGAGAGCAATCTTGCTGAGAGCTTTTAAAACATCTGGAAATCTTAGTCTCACAGCAGTTAAAGAGGTGACTCTTCCAGACCAGCGTGTAGGGTTTAACGTTTTCAGTGTACTTTCCGACTCAGAAGTGATTTCAGCGAGAATGTCCCACCTGTTGATGCTGTGGCCGAAGAATACGTACAGCTGCTGAATGATATCGAAAAAAATCCTGACTTCTACAATTCCTTTCACTGCGTCGTTGACAACTAAATTCAGGTTATGCGCTGCACAATGCACGTAAAATGCGTTTGCTTGAGAGTCAATAATCCTCTTTTGAAGACCTTGGCATGACCCGGACATGTTCGCAGCACCGTCATAGCCCTGTCCTCTGCAGTGTTTTAAATCAATTGAATGCTCCTTTAGGAACGACAGTAGTGCTGTTTGTAGGCCCTCCGATGTCTGGTCGTGGATATGATAGAAATTGATAAAAGCTTCATGAACTTTGACACTGTCCTCCACTAATACATATCGAAAAATTAAGCTCAATTAGTCTTTTTTCGAACTGTCCTGGGTGGTGTCCATGATGATGGAATAAAATCTGGCACTTTTCAATTCATTTAAAATGTCTAATCTCACTCTTGATGCTAAAATACCAATAAGTTCATTCTGAATAAGTGGACTTAAATAGTTAGTAGACCCTTTCTTTTTGCTCACTAGGGTATTCATAGAAACATCAAACTTGGCCAACAGTTCCACCTGTGAAAGAAAGTTCCCATTTGAAATAGCACCAAGTTGATCAGTCGTTCCTCTCAGGGCGATGTTATTTCTAGCTATTGTCAAAATAATTTCAACAAGTCTTCTCAAAATCTCTCTCCAGAATCTAGTCACATCAGATAAACTTGCATCGATCTTGTGATCGACTGTTTTGTGTTGTTTCCAATGGTTTCCAACTATGCAGGCTTGAATGTGGGCTCCTGATAGTGCATGCTCTTTGACTTTTTTAGACAAACCTTGCCAATCCCGAGTGTCGAACTTTCGGTGGTCGGGGGAAAAAAGCCAACAGAAATGGCAGTAAGCTACATCTTGTATTTGTGAATAGCAAAGCCATGTATTAGAAGAATGTGAGAACTGTGTAGAATCTTCACCATAGAAATAAGAAGAAAAGCTTCTATTTTGTGTATTCCTTGGAAATGGCCCTTTCGGGCGACAAAGTCCATGTTGAACGATGAAATGTTTCATATCATCGGTTAGATCATCGGCAAAATGACCCTTGTCAGTTGGGTAGTCCAATGTTAATAGATCTATTTCTGGTACATGTAGTTCTACACTACCTTCTTTCGTGTGACCTGAAAAAAAGGTGAGATAAAGAAAGAAATAGTGACTTATATCACTAGATATAGATATAGATAGATCTAGTTTTCTAATTCATACTTTGTTGTGATATACGTTACATTTACGTTACGATTGGAAAGACAATAACTTTAAAAAATGAAAACACAACAAAACAACAACAATAACAACAACAGCAGCAATAGCAACAACACCGGCACTACTAGATCTCGTGCTCGTAATTTGCTGGGCTGGAAGATCACAGTGTTTTCAGAGAATTCTAAATATAGATCTAGATCTATACCAAAATTTTTGCCGTCTCTTTGCTGGCAACTCAATAATTACATGCACTAGAATTTAAGTCAAGAGAAAGCTAGATACATGTATAGATTTAGATCTAGACGTCTAGATATATCTAGATCTAATCTTGATCTAGATCGAGATCTTGGCTACTTACCAGTGGATTTTGATTCCTCTTGTTGCATGCTTGGTCCAGGTTCTAAAGTTGGACTTTGATCTGACACTGGCCTGGGGTTGACACAATCACTGGCATTACCAAGCTCATCCATTTTTGGGGGTTGCTTAAAAAAGGCATCTATTTTCGGATTTTTTTTCATTCCCTCTTCATTTTGTTTCGCTAATTTTCGCTTTTGAGCACCCGAGGGATATTCCCGTCGGTTCATCTTGATCGTCTTGACCAAAACAAAAAAAACTTGGCCGATGCCAGGTTTTTTTGCACTCAAAGGCCGAGAGCCATTTATTACGAGTGCCTTAACCATAATTATAATTTGATCGGAAAACCAGGTTAAGGGGCCCCCGGCAACCATGAGTCAGTTAAGTAAGGGGCCTCCGACAACTACGATTTTGTTGAGGGGCCCCCAACAGCTACGATTTTGTCGAGCGGGCCCCGACAGTTATTAACACTCCTGTCTCTAAATTGTCTTTTTCTGCTTTGCTGAAATTGCTGGGGCCCCCAGATAATTCCAGACTCTCTCTCTCTCTCTCTCTCTCTTCTCTTTTTCTTCTTTTTCCCTCTTTTTTTCTTTTTTCTTCTTCCTTTTTTCTCCCTCTTTTTTCTTCCGTCGGGGGCCCCCTACCCTCGGGGGCCCCCCCGCATTGCGGGGGCTGCGGGGCCCTAGTTACGGCCCTGCCTGCTAGCCTATATCAGGGCGGGTGGAGGGCTGAGCCAAAGCAGTTTTCGCCTGTTTTGACTCAGTCAGCAAGGCCTCTCTTTCCACGAGCTGATTCAGTCAGTTTTGATGCACTCGTACCTATGAGACAGACTCGTTCGGTTTTGTCAGTGCACGAAGTTCCGTTTAACCCCTTCAGCGCCGTAACAGCAATGCTGTGAACTCTTTACTGACCTGTCTGTTACAGCTTTTGTTTTCCCAATTACTAGCTTTCAAATACAGATCAGTATCCTGGTTTCGATTCATATTTACCATCCAAAGTAACTGAGATAGCAGATCTAAATACAGACAGGATTTGAGAAACTCTAGCGCCCACGCCATCAGTAGTCAAAGAGTTAACGCCATATTCTCCATATCTCACACCAAACCCGAGACAAAAGACGCGTGATTCATTGGGCCATCAGAATTATTGAAGTGTTTTTATAATTTTTGTGTTTAATGTTCGAGTGTTTTCAGCGATAAACAACAGGAGACAGCTGCAGTTCACGTTTACCTGAGTCATGCATTCGTGTTGGGATATTCGACCCAACTATTCGATTATCCGAATAGCGACCCGTGTCAAATATTCGTTTGAATCTTATCATGGAAACATTGATATAACCCAGTTTCTTTTGTACCGACTGTATTTATTGAAGTTTCAGGAACTCTTCTACAATGTTGTTCTAACGATAAATTACAAAATAATCTTTTTTTTTTAAAAATCCTTTTGGTAAGCCTGGCGTATGGGAGGGAGTATTTAACGCACGTCCTATTTGGTGCATAATGCAGTGGCGCGCATGAGATCTGACGCAAGATTAATTTCTGGGACAGACAGGCAGAGAGAGAGAGAGAGAGAGAGAGAGAGAGAGAGAGAGAGAGAGAGAGAGAGAGAAAGAGAGAGAGAGAGAAGTTTATTTCAATGCCGGGTACCTCATCTAGTAGTTTTGGAATTATTAGGCACTCAGATTCTGTTACCTTTATTAATTGATTTCATTAGCAGTCGATAGGAAGACAGTTTCGAAATCTAACACATTCTTCTGAAAATAAGCCTAATTACAAAAGATGACATCGAGTAGAGTGGTGTGAATTACTGAAGGAAGAAATTTTGCAATACTTCCCGCTCGTCTCGCCCAAAGCCACCCTTGGAGTTGTGCAACTGAGAAGTTCGGCTTGAGGCGTTTACGGCTTTACTATTATGATAAGGAGTCCGAACTGTGGAACAGCTTGACAAGTGCCACAATGCATTTTAAACAAGTGTCAAAGTGTGCATTTATTACACCTCTTCTAAATACCAAAAAATCTCCAGTTTTTCAGTAAGTGGAGACAGCACAAAGAAAAATAAAGGTCACGATTTCTTGTATGGAAAAGCTGAGGTACACGAAATTTTTAATGGTGTAGAAAATATTCGAGTACTGACGAGGGAATCGAATAATACAGTTTGGTATTCGACCCAACATTATCATGCATCAACCTGTTGTTGTTAATTTGCACGTAGACTCATTAAAACCAGCGGGCCTCATTCACGGGTGCCTCCTTGAAACCACATTGAAGTATTATTTAAGTATGGCAACTGTGACTTTGATAATTATCATCCGTTAGACGAGTAGACTGGTCTGAAAATGAATGCCATTATTTTGGCCACCTCTTGCCAGCACAATCACGGGAAAGAGTCCCGTATTGTATGCCCTAACGAACAGCTTCGAATTCTGAAGATTGGGGTTAGGGATAAGGGCTGGTTTAGGGATAGGTTTAAGGCCAGAAATGGAGTTCAGGTTTAGGGATAGGGATAGAGTTAGGGATTTAGAAAATTATCCCCTCTTTCAGTATCTTGACTTGGTGGTCGGAACGTACGGAACTCTTCCCCAGTCATGTATTATAAATATTTCAAAGATGTTTTAAAAAGTGCTTTCGCGCTGATTCAAATCATAACATCATTCTGCAGACATAGTGAAATCCACAAAGCATAATTCTACTTCATTTTCATGTATAAAACACACCAACAATAGTAAATCTGCACTCTGAAGCGAATGGTTATTGCTAGATTTTGACATCCTTAGGCTTTTTTATAAAGAGGCCATGTATTACGGACTATTTAGGTAAAGTTTAAGAGTGCTGTGCCGAATGGCTAATAATTACTTTACTATGAAGCAACGAAACAAATTTTACTGAATAACTTGTTGTTTTTCTCTTGGTTTAAATACTTTTCAGGCTGTTTTCGTTTACAATCAAATATCAAACTGTCTTTGACAAGCAGATAGCTTGAGCTTTTAATATTGATGTGGTTAATATAAAATTCGGATAAGTGGGGACATATAAGTGAAATACAACACTGAAAATTAAACCGATCAATCAGTTAACCCAACGAACCAGGCCACTCAGCCACGCAGTCAACTATCCAACCGGCCAAGTCACCAATCAACCAACCAACCAGCCAACCAGCCAGCCGACCAACCAACCAACCAACCAACCAACAACCAACCAACCAACCAACCAACCAACCAACCAACCAACCAACCAACCAACAAACCAACCAACCAATCAACCAATCAACCAACCAACCAAATGATTAATTTGGACAGTGTTGATACCCGCGTGCAAAGATTATAATAATATAGAACGTTCGCAGTTCCAATTTCCTCTCTGCATCGTTACACAATTTGATACATAGCTTATCTCTACCTAACGAACCACCTTGAGCATATAATGACAATTATTTCTTAATGTTATCTGAACGTAAATTCGCGTGTGCTTGCCTGGTGCATACATAAGTGCTGTTATGTTAACGGGTTATTTATAGCTTGCATAGGAAGACCTCTGGCGCGGCATCAAAGTAATGCAAACCTTGCTCTTTGCATGTCTATACACTTGTATATCTTGCTTACTATACGTTGCAGATCATCTATGTCATTTTTTAAAGTCACGCACACACACACACACACACACAACCTGTAGGCCTATACACACCTACACATACTCGTACATTTCCACCCCCTCAAACATTCCCATCACAGACTAATAAAATACCCAGACTGGATGGGCCCATTGTGTAACGTCACAAAACAGCGAAAGGTCCGCCATTGTAGGTTTACGGTTACGACTGACGCTTCAGCATAGCTACAATGCAGTGGTCGCTAAAAGTCCATACGGTCATCATTTATAACAATAAAAAAAAAAAGGCAGCTGTAGACAATAAAATGAAAGGATAGGCAAGTTAATGCATTATTAATACATGTACAACCAATCTTGACAAATAAAAAGAAATTTCTACTGCAGATAGAACTAGAATCGGAATTTCCCGAGCGGCGGCCATGTTGGTTATACGGCCGTATCTCATAAACTTCCGTAAAAAACGACACAGCCCGAAGCTTGTGTTTCCAGTCTGGTTGATTTATTAGTCCCTGATTCCCATAGACAAGGCCTAACCTGACACTCACATACTCACACATTTACACATACACTCACGGAGGGTCAGATACCCCTCTCAAAGCCCATCTATAAATGACATGACTGTATTGTCATTATTTTTCTTTCGATAGTGATCTATAAAGAAAAAATATTCTTGTTTGATTTGGGATGTGCGTGCGGTGCGGGCGTATGTGTAGGGAAGGGAGGGGGGTGGACGAGATGTGTATGTGTTATTTATTTATTTTTTGATACCTCCGTAACTGGCGTGTACTTTTCAATCAACCTGTAAGCCGGGGGGGGTAAAATTGCTTGGCAGGCCGCAGGTTGCGGTCTGTTTTCAAATATCAAACGGCAATTTTTGTTCTTAAGACAAAAAAAAAAAAGCAACAGCTTGCTATGGACAAGAACTGATCCTATGCCGTCACGTAAATTCTGTACATGGTGACCCAGAAAAAGATGGAAAGAAGAGTGTCAAAGAAACAACTGAAATAATCAACCTAACCATGGGCAGACACTACTGCCCATCATGCCCACGTCCGAAAACGGCATCTCCCCTCGACGCTTAACAGCACACGAGAATAAAAAAAAAAAAAGGAAAGGAAAGGAAAGATCAAACACGCTGGTTGTTTTTGTTTTTTTTAAATCTATACACTGACATGATAAGATGGCAATAAATGGTTTTGTCACCAGAACTGAAACGTAGAGCGTAATGCGAAGCTTCACTGCTCAAGACGTCCCCTGACGTCAAGCGAAACAGGAACCTTGTCTATATACAAGAAAAGCCCTGACCTCCCTCATTAGGAAAACGTCTTCGTCTCAGATCGGGGAAGGAATTTGTTTAGAAAGATGCGATTTTTTAGGCTGATGGCGCACTGAATCAAGTCTCTTTGGTCTCAGTTTTAGTGTGAGATGTGCACTTCATGGAGTTAAAACTGGAGTTTCCGCACACTGGCGAGACCTGAAAAATGTCTGTCTCACTAGTTCGGGAGTCAAAAACTGTATTGGGTTGGCTGGTGAAGAGAGAGAGACAGAGAGAGAGAGAGAGAGAGAGAGAGAGAGAGAGAGAGAGAGACAGAGAGAGAGAGAGAGAGAGAAAGAGAGAGAGAGAAAGAGATTGAAAGAGTGGCAGATAGAGAGAGAGATTAGAGAGAGAGAGAGATTATAGAGAGAGAGACAAAGAGAGAGATAAAGAGGGAGAGATAGAGATAGAGAGAGAGAGAGAGATATATAATTATAGAGAGATTATTATTATAGAGAGAGTGATAGAGAGAGCTAGAGCTAGAGCTAGAGATAGAGAGAGTGATAGAGAGAGCTAGAGCTCGAGAGAGAGAGAGAGAGAGAGAGAGAAAGAGAGAAAGAGAAAGAGAGAAAGATAGAGAGAGAGAGAGAGACCTCGCAAACTGAGAACAGATGCAAAACTGGCTTGATTCAGCCTAGGGAGTGAAACTGAAACAGACCACGCCTGGTGTAGACACCAGACCGGCGGCTCGCCGCCCATACATTTTGCTTCACACGAACATAATTTAGGCACTGCCCGCGGCATATCGTTGGGTCACGGTGTGGGCAGTGCCTCTTGTGTTAGCGTGAAGCAAAATTTATGGGTGACGAGTCACCAGTCTGGCCCCTGCAACGGGCCTTGCCATGTTTCACCCCTAACTGTAACAAGAGACAAGACTGTGATGAAGATACCTGTTGCCTAGGGACAGACAGACACACTTCGTAAAAGCTTGAATCTGTAAGCCTTATTAGGTTAGATCAATATTTAAAATTCATGCCTCGCAGCATGTCTTTTAACGAAAGAAAAGAAATATGAGGACCTTTACTTTTGTGACATCAGATAGGTGAAGTAGATCAGTTCATGAAATCCTAGGCACGAAACAATATTCAACGAGTAGCTGAATCAGGTTGCACACAATGCCAACATCTAATTGACCTCAAACCCGACTCTGGCAGGGCAATACATGTACATGTTTTAAGGGTTTCAAAATTGCTGTGTCCTTTACTGGGGCTAAGGGTTTTATGTAACCTGAATATGAACATGCATAATGGGTTTGGGGCAGCTACGCCTGTGCAGTAGAACGTTTTCACCCACTTTTTATTCAGCAATGTCGAAATGGCTGGGTGAAGTTGTGCAACATCTGAACCGGACCCAAAAACGTTCGAGTAGGGACATAACAATAAATCCTCCTTAGGAGTGTGCATAATGTATTACAACCATGGGGAGATGGGCAATGACGTTATGTGCGAGCAGTACCTGGAATTTCAAGAAAAAATGCCCACAAATTTTACAAACGTTTTTTTTTATTGCGTCTGGGTCCATGAGACCCACGACTTCATCGTAATCCGCTAAAAGCTAGGCAAAGCGTACGTCGTGGTGTTTAATCGTCACCGCAATCCTATAGGATAATGTATTAGGATACCCTCAATAGAGTGTGATGTCTATCAAACACCAGAAGGTATGAGTAGGGATATAACAATAAAACCCTCCTATGGAGTGTGGTGTATTTGAGACCCCGGGACGTACCACTAAGAGTATGGCAATAAAATCCTCTTCATAATCAAACAAAAGCTGCATGCACTGTTGCTTCTATGTTACCAGGGTGTTTTCAACACAAAAGGTGACCAATTTAAAGAGAAAGAGTTGTATTTTCAGTTTGCGACAGCACTGAAATTCTACGGGTTTTCCATTCATGTTCGCATCCGCTATTGCGAAAACTTAGTCCTTTGTTTACTGTCATATTATGTAGTTTTCTTTTTCCTCGCGAGTTCAGGTCAGAACAGAGGGGAGGGTCAGGTGTGGAAGAGGGTGGGGGATGGGTGCGCCAGTTGGCATGGGTCTGCCATTTTGAGGGGGCCTACTCCCACTCGATAGAGGGGGCCATTTGGTAAAGAATACTGATATTTAGAGAGTTAGTGGAAGCCCCCTAGAACAAAAAAACATTCATATTTTAAAGAAGATTCATAAAAGATTAATACAGACAGAATAGAGATAAAGATAAGATTATAATGTATGTAATAATTAGTTCTAATTCAGCTGTCCCGGTCCCGGGATTTTTCTCAAGATCTTGGATTTTCGAGGTTACCTTGGGATCCTGGCATATTTTCGGTAAGATCTAGGGATTTTTAAGGCCTTGTGTGTTTATTATTATTTCTTTGCTTAAAAAAACGTCACGACATTGCCCTTCCTCTCACAATGCCGCTTGCGACTTAAAAGTCGAACAATAATTGGCTAAAGGGCAGTTTGAGTTACATTGTATTTGAGGATTTTTTGTGTGTGTGCCACTCGCGAACTTATCACTGCCATTGTTTAGTTTAAATTCAATGTATTTCGAAATTGTAAAGTTTAAATGCCAAAAAAAAACAAAAAACTTTGGGATTTTGTACCCCATTTTGGGATTTTTAAACGGGTTTCTTGGGATTTTTAAAAATCCTCACCGGCAACTCTGAAACTGCGAGAACTACTCCTAATTACAAAAAAAAACCCAACACATTTTAATGAGCTTGTTAAAATTGAGGTCTTTGTTTCCCGCCTGCCTTGGGCCTGTTACCAGCTTTTTGCATGGGCCTGGCGATTTCTAGCAGGACCAGAGAGATATATGTACAGAGAGAAATCACTTCTGCCAAATCGGGACAAGAACTGGAAAGGAGCCCTCTTCACCAAAGACAGTGTGCGTATGTATAAAGTACTGTGGTTTGTTCATATTTTTTGGGTTGATTGAAAATATTTAGAGCCGTTTGTAAGGTCTTACACCCCGAGGAAATGTACAAAGGGGCATTGTTTACCGCCGCGACCTACTTTCCGCTCCATGCTAACAGTGGTTTTGCGCAGCCTCCCGTGTCTCGCAGTGCAAATAAATGGTGATATCGCTCTATACAATCGTACACACTCTCTGGCAGGATCCATAGATAAACTTTTTTCTTGTCAAATAACTTGGCCGGTTTATTGCCGTCATGTCTTGCAGGAGCTTGGGGAAGACAGAGCACTCAGAAAATAGTTCAGAGAAAGTGTGAGGCGATTACAAGTTAATGTTTGTGCCCAGTTAGTGTTAAAAAGCTGCGAAGCGGGCAGCACCAGATTTGCTATTTTAGGTTAGGTAGGCTGAAGCCCAGGGCCTCAAAGTCTAGGGGGCCTCGCCGCTTCGGGCCAGTTTGCATAATATTTTATGTGACACACGTAGCCTTTTCTTACATAAGATGTTACAATACACTGTGGTTTCCGAACAAAATATAATCTTCTGTAATTTTCCTAGCTTAATATGTCCTTTCGAGAAGGAATGGGGAAGTGCGGAATCTTAAATACGTAACTATCATCATTGGCTTTACTCAAATTATTTAAAACACTTCCATCTTTCTCTCGGCGCGAAGGTGGGGGACTGGACGGGGCCTCACAGCTAGAATAGCCTAGGATCTCTCTTCATCTAAGTCCGGCCCTGGAAGCGGGAGTGAAAGGAAGAAGAAATACAGATGATCTAGGTGGGGATCGAAACCTCGACCTCTGCTCATGCGACACCAACCGCCTCGCCAGGAAGAAGAAAACCGCCAAGTCTTGTGCAGGGGCCAGCATCTTGCTCTTGACCTATTTCTGAAACACGCGTTTGATAACAGCCGGCACCATACTGTGTTTTGGTGATAAGTACAGGCATTCTTGTACACCGTAACATGAGACACTCATTCTTGATTATCTTGTAGTTTATTTGGCTGAGTCTAGTAGTTATTGTGACACGAAGTGGCATTGATACGGAGATACGAAAAAGGACCACAGAACTAATTCTGTGTATGAATCAGAACACCTTATAATAGAATAGGTAGTTAATGCGCAAAATAGACGAATCCCCCTCCTTCCTTCCCTCTCTCCCACACACATAATTATACAAAGAGAAAGGGAGAGAGAGAGAGAGAGAGAGAGAGAGAGATTTTTACTCTTAACATATCGCACACTCTGGTCATGGTCAAAGATATTTGTTAAATCTACCTTCAATCTCCCTTAAGAGCCAAACTTTGCTCACATTAAATTGGTCCCACTAGCCGATCTTCTGCATGTGAGACTTGGGACATTTCAAAGGTGACGCCCCGCTACTAATTTTCTATAATCTATCTTGTTTTTTTTTAGTGCGAACTGACAACTGGTGTCATTATGTTAAAGTTCTTCTACCCCACGCCCAGAAATTGCTTTCTGTTGTAAATGTCGTGCGTCTGTTTGTTTTTCGTGTCTGTTAATTTATATTCAAATTATCTGTGTAGGCGGATTTTAATTCGCACCTTGGGTTCAAGAGAAATTTTTATTATGATCACTTGGCTCTGAAAAAGGACCTTTGAACAATGATAACACACACCCTTCAGTAGGGATGGGGCGGTTCAATACTCTGTTTCTAAGGAGGGGTCTGGTTTATTACAATGGTCATATCTCAGACAAACAGAGACCACATCAGAACAGTGGCGTAGCGGGGACAGGGCCACAGGGGCGGTTCAATACTCTGTTTCTAAGGAGGGGTCTGGTTTATTACAATGGTCATATCTCAGACAAACAGAGACCACATCAGAACAGTGGCGTAGCGGGGACAGGGCCACAGGGGCGGTTCAATACTCTGTTTCTAAGGAGGGGTCTGGTTTATTACAATGGTCATATCTCAGACAAACAGAGACCACATCAGAACAGTGGCGTAGCGGGGACAGGGCCACAGGGGCGGTTCAATACTCTGTTTCTAAGGAGGGGTCTGGTTTATTACAATGGTCATATCTCAGACAAACAGAGACCACATCAGAACAGTGGCGTAGCGGGGACAGGGCCACAGGGGCGGTTCAATACTCTGTTTCTAAGGAGGGGTCTGGTTTATTACAATGGTCATATCTCAGACAAACAGAGACCACATCAGAACAGTGGCGTAGCGGGGACAGGGCCACAGGGGCGGTTGTCCCGGGAGCAAAATTCTTTGGGGTGCAAAAATTCAAAACTATCAATGTTTCAACTTCCAGTGCCGTGAAGGAAGTTTCTCAAAGCTTAAATCAAACAAAACGCATCAGAAATCTGCAGTGAGCCGAGAAAGACTAAGTAACCCGGCGCTATTTCAACTTGGGATTCAACACTGTTGTTGAAAAAGTTTGCACATTATTAACTCTTTCGGGACTTCAGTGTTAGGGGCTTCAGTCAAGTCTGGACGTAATTTATTTTTTCCCACTTTGGGAAAAAACAGCATGGTTCAGAAAAACGCTTACAGAAAAAAAAGTATTGATAGTCAAGTAAAATGTTATACATCAAATAAAGGAGAATTGAATGTAGAATACAATACAAATCGGCGATACGTCCAAACATGTTTTTTACTGGCACCGATAAATCGGGGATACGTCCCGAAAGAGTTAAAACCAGGTGATTTTAAATAAACCTGAGTATTCCAGCATTAAATGTGTTTTACTTTTACTTACATCATTATTTTCTCAAAATACAATCACACAATAAGTGCTTGGGGTTCAATACTGGACGATTGGTGGAAGGGACTCACGAGGTGTTAACGATCCAAAGGTCGGAGTTGGGGTGGTGGAGACAATACTTTCCTGGCCCAGGGCGCTGGCACCCACGCTACGCCACTGCGCCAGGACCAGCAAGGAAACCAAAATCACCAGTACAAGCGAAACTGGATCACCTGCAGTAAAAATATTTTGAAAACGTGCCTCTCAATGACATTCTGCGTCACGGCAAATTTTAACGTCTTCATTCAGGCCCCCCGAAAGCAAACACAAACAGCTCTTAAAGAAACACACACACATATACACACACAAAAAATTGTCGCCCAAGGAGCGGTTTTGCAAAATCATGCCTTTTCGATTGCTTGCACAGACTGTCGGGACAGGGCTTCTCAAAGTCCACAGACAGGGGCCATCCTTAGGGAGGTATCATAGTAAACCCGGTGAGACACACACATTCAGATGCTAGTGGACAAGAAGTGCACACCATAATTTCATATGTTGTTTTTTTTAATAAATCCGAGATCTCTCTACATATATACACATACTCTTTTGGTTTCAGTGAGACTTCATGCACCAGCCAACTAATTGGATCTCATTGAAATTCAATGTTATGACGTCACCATCCAACTAGTTGGCCCATCGAAACCGGCTGAAGCGCCTCTAGGCTAAAGAGCGATTGAGATCAGAAGTCAGCTGCAATACAGTATAGCACATTGAGAACTTATCTAATATCTTCTTGCTATATAAGAGTTAGATGCCGCCTGAGACCTGTATGTTCTGACTCACAATCAGCCAGTACAGGAAAGGTTTCGATATCACTTACTTAGACAGATGACAGGCTTGTTCAAACTTTTAAAAAAAGTTGCAAAAGAGACAAAGAACCTATAAAGGCTACCAGCCTGTGGCGCCTTGCTGTTCACTACAAGTCCCGCACAGAACAATGCACATAAATGTCAGAAAATATCGGATATTATAGACCTAAAAGAAGACGAAGTATGTATCAGAAACACGTTGAACCTGATATAAAAGGTAAATCAATAAATATAACTATGTTAATGGTGAAACAGTCAAATACATGTAGTATTGTTCATGCAAAATATAGTCCTGCACCTCTTAACGTTTTAGAATATCAAGGCCCTATTATGGACTTTCACCATTCTGGTGGCCGTACACTACTACGGGGTTGGAATTGGTGATGGCAAGAGTATGAATAGTGAACATGCAGGAGGAAGGGCGCGTACGTCCACCACAGATAGCCCCCATCTCACTATAGGAGGATATCTAAGTGCCCATCTTCTCACCCTCGCGATTACGTAAAGGGTCAGTATTTTTTTTTTTTAGCTCTCCGTGCAGTCCCCCCACTGTGGTCAATAGGGGGCCAAAAGCGGTAGACTGAGGCCCCGAGAAGCCAAAGATCTCAACCCGCTGTGGTCAGAGCAAACTTGATGCCCCATTTACGAGATAACTATTCTGGCGTGTCACTGTGAAAAAATCGTACTCGCCAATATTAGTCATATTCACTTTTCTTTCGTTAACATCATTCATTTTCATGCATGATATGAACTTAATTATCTTCTATCTGGGCTAGGCAGGCGTAATACAGCGAAAGTTGTTCGTTACATGTTACTCGCCACTCGCTGCGGGCTAAAAGTTGCACGTTCATTTCCATTCGTCACGTGTCCAAAGTCATTCGTCGCAATGCCATTTGCTGTACGTTGTTAGCTTTATGACAAATGTCACACATCATACAACTTCAAAAATGTGTCACACTGTGCAGGTCGCATGATATCTCACTCTCTAAACAGTGACTTACACGTGAGATACACATGTAGACAGCGGCGTGTGACTTTCTTGATACGGCGAGCAGCGAATAGCGTGTAACATTATTTTTGTATATATATAACTGGATTCTTGTGCAGCTTGTAACCAGCGCCAAGCGGCGGGTAGATGTTCCTTCCTCTGAATGACTGCTTTCCTTTGCTGAAATGTGTTCACTGATACTTAATCATCTAAAATAACGAATGGCGTGCGGCGAGTGGCGAGCAACTTTCTCTGTCTGACGCCGGCCTGTTGTATGATTAATAGTTTCTTTTTGTTCTCAGAAATTGGAAATTCAACAAAGAAAAGTAACGAGGTGTGCAGTGCAATTTTTTCTTCTTAATGTTTGCGTCTCCTTTAAAATTGTATGATGTGGTTGATACTGTCTTTTCTCATAGCAAGGCAGTACTTCAGACCAACATGTTTAACGAAACTGCATTAATTATCAAGAAAGTTCTAGAAGTTTCTTTCGAATCTCCTTGGTCTCTCTCTCTCTCTCTCTCTCTTGCGAGTGGTCAGTGGGCGCTTTTGGTAGTGTCTCAGTCTGTCCTACCATTCTGCTATATTCTGTCTACAGTCTTGCTTATTCCTCTCCAATGTATCAGTGTCCATGTTCTTTTTCCAAACTCAAAATCTCTCTCTCTCTCTCTCTCTCTCTCTCTCGCGCCCCCTCTCTCTTTCTCTCTCTTCTGGGTGATTGGTGGGCGCTTCTGGTAGGGTCTTCTTCTGTCCCATCATTCCCCTATATTCTGTCTGAAAAAACGGTTTGCTTCTTCCGAGCATAATAAGGGAATTATCATGTCCATGTTCTTCTCCAAACTCAGAATTTCTCTCTCTCTCTCTCCCCC
This sequence comes from Onchidella celtica, assembly GCA_963931925.1. Classification (NCBI taxonomy): domain Eukaryota; kingdom Metazoa; phylum Mollusca; class Gastropoda; order Systellommatophora; family Onchidiidae; genus Onchidella; species Onchidella celtica. The sequence continues at coordinate 57,269,862 of OZ007571.1, forward strand.
TATTTTTCTTCTGCACCTTCCATTTCAATAGAGGTGGCGAGCATCCATCTGGGGCACCGAACTTATGTGGCTGATTCATAATTGAATGAACAGTTTAGTTCATAATTTTGTTTTTACGTTTAAATTTTAATGTCTTCCTTCCTTACATTTCTCAGCACTAGGCCCGTACTTGAGTCTTGGGTGATACAATACAATCATGGAGGTGGCTCCAGGCTTCACGCCACCACTGTTCCAAAACTGCAGAACACTGAAACGATGACCTGTGAAAATACCAAAAGCCGCTTTACAGGCAGAGACACGGACCCGGATCCGTCAGACTTTGAGACGCATTGCCCCGTGCACCGGAAACCAGGACGCTGGCCCGTTGACCTGAATTGGCACCAACCGTGACTTACACGCGGGCAATGGGACTCTGAAGACAGTGTCACCCCCCTCGCGAGACGCTCCGACAATTCTCCTCCATCCACTCCCCTTTACCAATGATCATTCTTTAAGGCTGAGGAGAGACTACACGCTGCATAGTTCCTTTTCCACACTCAGCACACTGTGCAAAACCATTATGCATACATAAATATATGGAAAAATTTTCCCGTGAGGTCGCGCTGTATTTTTGTATTTTCGTCTCTTCCGTTGCAGCTAATTTAAATATTCGTTCTGTCCCGCTTTTAAAACGTAAATCTTTTTCTTTTCAATTGCCCCAGACTTCGGATTCTCTGCCTTTGTTTTTAAGAGAGGTTGAACATTTTGTGCTTTATAAACATCAGCCGAATTCATCTTTTCACACCCTGAATGTCTGTCCATCAAGTTTTTTTGTTTTTTTCTGAATACGCCGTGTGTTGTGTTTGTGATTTAGGATTGATATGTAATAATCTAAAGCGCTTCGAGCCTGGTTGTTAACGGGATGGAGCGCTGTATAAATGCTATGCATTATTATTATTATTATTATTATTATTTTACTTGTGAAGACGCTCGGCTCCGATTTGAATTTGCCTGTTTTGATTATATTGGTAACACACGAAATGTGTCTACGTTACCAACAGTACCGGTAACGTAAATAAGGTTTATTACGAACATTTACAATTTCACGATTATAAATGTAATCCAAGTCTACTCCGCCTTCTCCAAGCTCCACTAAATTGGAGGGAGAAAGTTAAAAAAATATGGTTTGTTATGAGTAAGCTAACGTATTATTCCTGGCAATCAAAATCAGTACAGTTTATGCTAAATTTCTTCAGATTCACAATCTCGCCGAAGGGATTGTCATCTCCAGTCAATTTTTTTGTTTGTCGAATGAAACTGGCAATATCATTATTGTCTTCAACTTCCCCTATCTCTGTCCTTTTCTCCTTGATGGGGAGAGTATTGGTTGTGTTTATTTGTGTTTATATAATTATGCATACAAGTCGTAATGGATCTCAATCTCTCTCTCCCCCCTCACCTCTTTCTGTCAGTCTGTCACTTTCTCTCTCTATCTCTGCTCTCCTGCCTCTCTCTCTCTCATCTGGCTCTTATCTCCCTCTCCCTATCTCTGCTCTCCTGCCTCTCTCTCTCTCTCCCTCTCCCCCTTCTGTCTCTTTCTTTTTCAATCCTCTCCTCTCCAACCTTCTCTCCGTCTGTCTCTTTCCTCCCTGTCTCCCCTCCCCCCCCCCTCTCTCTCTCTTCGTCTCTGCCTGTTTATTTCTCTGCAACTCCTTCCCCCTCACTCCCACTCTCTCTCTTTCTGTCTGTGTGTGTGTCTCTTTCTCTCCTCTCCTTTCTGTCTCCCCCCCCCCCCAACTATAAAATACATGCAACAATGTGAAACAAACACGTGTGCATTTCCAATTGACACAACAGGTCACATGGTTGTTCCTTTTACAACATCGCACCAATCATGATTGACATCCTGCGGCGCCCACCGTGCACAGGATTGACCTAAATGAACTTATATAAGGCCCCCACGCCTGTTTTTTTTTTGTTGTCCAGATCCTTCAATGTCAACAGAAGGTGAAAAGTTCTTTTTGTGAATTCGCCGCCTGTATGCCCGGAGCATTTGACACTATACCCAAGATCTTTATCTAGAGCAGCACACAACGTTATACAAGCAGCCTACATAGTCCAGGTCTGCGAAGTCATGCCCATTTAACAAGCCAACATCACCATTGGGGAGTTAGAACCTGCACGAGATTCTCAAACTCCCAGGTCTATCTCGATTCTTCAGTGTCTAAAATATTCTTGGATTTGAGTCTCTCGCCTCCCACACGCCCCCCCCCCCACCCCACTCCCGCCCAAAGCACCAACAACAACAATAACTGATGATAGGTCGCTCACTTCTCGAATTTCCCAGACTTTCACAATGTACCTGAGGATTTACACAAGGTTTGCACTTAGGAATGACATCGTTCCCGCGAAGATCCGCTAGTTACGACATCGTGCCGACTCCAGTTTGATGTTGGAAATCCGGCCCGACGGAAATCCTAACAACCCTGAGGAATCCTATACAAATCTTCTTTGGCTTGACGCACGGATGATAGCTGGGCTTGAACCACCGGATCTTAAACTCAAACTGCCATTGCCTAACCAGCCGCGCTGCAGAAAAGAAAACACTTCCTGTGTACCATCAGTACATCTTAGACCATCTGCAGACACTACAAAGTTTAAAGTCCCTAGGATATCCCTTAACACGATGGGTGAAAACACTTTTTCTTATCAAGGGCCTCAGATTTGGAATTCTCTGCCTCTGTCTTTGAGAGAGACTGAGAATGTTATGATTTTTAAACATCAGCTAAAGAGACATCTTTATACACTCTGAATGTCCATCTAGCTTTTGCTTTTCCTGAGTATACCTGTGCATTATGGGTGTGATTTATATGATAATATGGATGTTGTAAGGCGCTTAGAGCCTGGTTGCTATCGCGATGAAAGGCTATCATAAATGCTATGTATTATCATTATTATTAAAAGAGAGTTAAAAACAAAACAAAAAACAAAACAAACCTAATCTAGGTCAAAGTCACTTTAACGCATTATTATATAGAAGAACGAAAAAAAAATAAATGTGCTTTATGTTTCTATCTGGTTTATACTTTTGTACGGCTTGTAGTTTTCTTTAATCATCAGAAAATGGAGATAGAATAAAAAGAGCAGCGGGACACAACGAGAATTGATTTTTTTTTTTTGACGTCCTCAATAAACTTTTGTTTTGCCGCTTTTCGTCTTTTTTCGGAGGACAACAGCAATGTCCAAAATATTTGCCACGGTCGGTTTCTTTTACCTTCTTCTTTTTCCCAAGTCCCGCCCCCATACAATCATCGCGCACTGGGTCACCTTTGCTTTGGGTCGGTTTTGTCTCAGACTTGGACAGAAGCGTGTTAACTCACTGGCTAAGGTATTAGGTAAGCCGAATATTCGGCTCTCGGATTTTTGGTTCGCTCAAGTCGGACCCCAATATCAAAGACAAGTTCTCAACACATTGAATCTTATCCTGGTTTATTGATTTTCCTTAGCTTTAATGTCTAATGTATTATGTCTTGTGTTTATACAGAATGGAGGAAAAAACATCTTTAAACTACGTCTAAATTTCAAACTGGTTAGTGTTGAGAGTTCCGTCAACACCCATGCAAGTTACCGCAGGGAATGAATTAATGCATAGGCATACTGGGCAGTAATTGTCCATGAAGATTTATGAGCTGTGGCATAGGGGGCCGGCCGCAGCCTATTTGCTTTGCCCAGGGGCCCCACAAGGATGACTGTCAAGATGGTCCTGGACTAAGAACTTCGTTTGAAGCAACTACTGACACAGTCTTTAGGCCTGGGGTGCACCAGCCGATTTTGATCTGCCAACGAGTTGGATAGTGACGTCACGAAATTGAGTTTCAATGAGATCCGAACAGTCGCCTAGCGTGAGATCTCGTTGAAATTCAATTTTATGACGTCACAACCAACAAAGCCGAACGATCAAAGTCGGGTAGTGCGCGCACCAGGCCTAAAAACGAGAAAAAAACACTATCAAAACAGGCTCGACTCATCGTGCTACGGGTCTCAAACTGGACAGAGCACCAGGCCACCCCCCTAAGGAGTGAAACAAACCAAGGCTGATGTAGGCGGTGTAGGCAGATCTTACTCTTAGTGTATCATTGTGATGCATAATTTATGGGCAGCGAGCCATCAGTCTGGCACCCACACCAAACGTGGTCTGCCTCACCCCCTAATCAAGGAATAATTATGTAACACTGTAAAATGCCGTGTTCAACTGCAGAATATTTCTAAGATTTCCCAGTTCGGTTATTGACCATAATGACATAAAAACATCCCTCATTTTAAATACTTATTTATTATAATTGCAAGATGTGGTGCAAACAGGCTATTTATACAATACTGATCCATCCATTGAACTGGAAATACTGAAAGTGGTGGCAGGAAAAGTGTATATTAGTTTAGTTCAAACTGCTTTGGGGTGCTATTACTACTATTACTCGCCATGTGTAAAGAGAGACAACCAGCGAAATTCAGACCCCACTTTTCGATTATTTACTGGATGAAAACACCCTTTTTTGCGCCTAAAAAAAAAACAAAAAATCATAAATACATACTGTTTATATAAAGGAAATATCATACTGAGCCAAGTCAGACGCAGTGAGTTGCTGCCAGCAAAATATACACCAAAGAAGTAGAGGCAGAAGCCGACAGTGTCTGACCGGGTTTAGTGTGACAGCGTCTTCCCAGATTTACGAAGAAAATATTTATAGGAAATTATGGTATGTACTTCTTGTCCGCCAGCATCTGACCGTATCTTGACCAGGCTTAGTATGATAGGGTCTACCCGGATTTACCAAGAAAATATAGGAAATTATGGTGTGTACTTCTTGTCCGCCAGCATCTGACTGTGTCTTGACCAGGCTTAGTATGATAGGGTCTACCCGGATTTACCAAGAAAATATAGGAAATTATGGTGTGCATTTCTTGTCCGCCAGCATCTGACTGTGTCTTGACCAGGCTTAGTATGATAGGGTCTACCCGGATTTACCAAGAAAATATAGGAAATTATGGTGTGCATTTCTTGTCCGCCAGCATCTAACTGTGTCTTGACCAGGCTTAGTATGATATATCTCTCCCTCAGACTGAATTTTGTCCGAAATGAATGTGTCCAAGCAACTTATCAACCAAAAGTTAAGGCTGAATGCTCGTACAAAGTTTTCTTAAATTTTGTGCACGTTGTCACAACGTTTTAGATGCTTACATGTTCATCCCTCTAGCTCCATTATTTTTTTATATTTTTTTTTACGAATTCCATGACTCCAGTTTCATGTGTGGCATCAGACTCGAAGAAGTCTTAGTACTCATATGTCCTAACACAGTATGTATAAAATGTTTCACTCTGTTGAAAAAAAAAAAAGGCATGTACAACCGACAGTCTATCACTATGCAAAGGCCAATTCCACGAAGCTATGGAAGAAGATTTTATAGACCAAAACCAACATTTTTCAGAAATTTATTTTTTTTAATCAATTTCCATTTTGTGATGACAAGGACAACAACAACAACAAAACGATCTGCATAAGTACAATCCATTTATGGAACGATAATGCACATTCTATTGTACGAAACAATGTTAAAACGTGAATTTGATCTAGATTTGTTTCTTAAGGGGGGACGTGGCAATATTCTGGTGGGACATGGCGATATTTTGGTGGGACGTGGCAATATTTTGGTGGGACGTGGCCATATTTTGGTGGGACACGGCGATACTTTTGTGGGACACGGCGATATTTTGGTGGGACGTGGCGCCATATTTTGGTGGGACACGCGATACTTTGGTGGGACACGGCGATATTTTGGTGGGACACGGCGATATTTTGGTGGGACATGGCAATATTTCGGTGGGACGTGGCAATATTTTGGTGGGAAGTGGCCATATTTTGGTGGGACATGGCAATATTTTGGTGGGACGTGGCAATATTTTGGTGGGACATGGCAATATTTTGGTGGGAAGTGGCCATATTTTGGTGGGACATGGCAATATTTTGGTGGGACGTAGCAATATTTTGGTGGGACGTGGCAATATTTCGGTGGGACGTGGCCATATTTTGGTGGGACATGGCAATATTTTGGTGGGACGTAGCAATATTTTGGTGGGACGTAGCAATATGTTGGTGGGGCGTGGGACTTCAGAATGGGGCGTAGGGATTTTTCATAGAAATCATAATTTCATCGTGTATTTTAACTTAACTCCATAGATGTTGTTTGTTTGCACCTTGTTGGTGGTTTCTTTGTCTAGCTCAGACAAAACATGGAAAATAACAAATGCCCGACTTTAGTGGTTGTAAGTAATAAAACTCGAAATAAAGTTTTAATTAAAACTCCTTTTGAATGTAGATCTATATATACTGTACATGTATATAGAACTATTTTTAAAAATCTTTTTATATAACTAGCTTTGTCCGATCATAGTGGGGGTTTCTTTTTAGTGTTGTTTTTTTTTTAAACTGAAGTGGCGCATGGGACAAAGAAGGTTGAGAAATATTGATCTAGACTGGCGTGTAGGCTTTTCCGTGACACGGCAGTTTTCACTAGCCCTGGTCATCGTACTTTTTTCACGTGATCCGTACTCCTAATTGCTTCTTGCAAGTTATCATGCTCTTGATGTGAACAACCTCCAAATCAGTACCAAGATGAAGAACTGAATATAAATTGATGGAAGAAAGTTTTATTCATATCTTTTATATATATAAAGTCAGTTTGCTTTAAGAAATTACCACGAAATACCTTATAACTTATGTTAGGCTTAATCAAGTTTCAGTAATCAGGCGTCATCTGATTAGGGGATACGTTGGTCTACAGGCAGGGTGCCCGCCTCTCATGCCGAAGGTACCGGATTCGATGGCCTTTCGTTGCAGGCATGTTGGAATTTTTGGGGGAAATTCCTGGCCCTGTGGTAGGTGTGGTAGGGAGGATCGTGCGCTTACCCTTCTCGGATGAGGGCGAAAATCTCGGAAGGCCCGTGTGCACGCTGCGCGGGTTAAAGATACCTTGGCAGTGCCAAGTCAAAATTGGGCAAAAAGAAAAGGTTGTATGTTGCGAAGCCCCGCGTGAGAAATAAAACCCAAACAGTACAAAGCAAACTAAAGAGAAGACAGAAAATGCATAAATTTTCGGCTTTCGCCTTTGTCAAGTGAAAAAAAAAAACACAAAAAAACGAACAATAAAAGACTTCAACAGGAACGAAGTGAAACAGTTTACTTAGCTGCGAGTTCTTGCTTCTTTAGCAGCACCAAAGCACGTCCTTTATTGTTCGTTTTTTTTTTTTTTTTTCACTTGACAAAGGCGAAAGCCGAAAATTTATGCATTTTCTGTCTTCTCTTTAGTTTGCTTTGTACTGTTTGGGTTTTATTTCTCACGCGGGGCTTCGCAACATACAACCTTTTCTTTTTGCCCAATTTTGACTTTGCTTATAGCCCTGCTGCGACCCCACAGTTTTTCTGTGGTTTTTATGATATTTCTTGGCAGTGCCACTAAAACACACTTACTTTACTTTTTCCGACCCAGCAGTCTTCTGAGCTTGTGCCCTTCGACTTGAACTAAAACACACAAAAACATTAACAAGTAAAATAAAAACAAGAAAAGTGACGTGTAAATGTCAAGGTCAGCGAACCCGAAGGACCTAAAACCACATCATCTAATTTCCATATTGTAATTATCTATCTTAAAATGACAGCAACAGAGCCCGTCGTTGTTATTGTTGTTGTTTTTCACGTGGTGTGAAAGTAGGCCTATGTTGGAATAGGTCCTGCTGACATGGCATATTTTATATAAGATCTGTATGCAGGGGCGTAGGATCGAACTAAGTTTGTTTGGGACCGCCCGCCAAGCTACAAAAACATGTTTTAAATAATATGATGTTCATTGATTGAGGGCTTCCATGAGACGAGTGGGGTCACAGAGCCTTGCACCAGTCTCATACCGAGGATGCACCGGGGTTTTGAATAGCCAGACTGTTGTTGCTAGATGGACTGTCCTGTATGTAAAACTAACTAAGGATCGATATACATGTGCATGGGTTTTTACCACCAATACTTGGCCCGTTTCTCAGCTTTCAGTTTGCCCCTACCAGTATGATGTCAAAGTATTCATGCAGTAGTAAGTGCAGTAGTAATAGTAGGCCTAGTATGCCTAGAAAGCCTGCGTAGTAGGCAACCGTCTGTCTCGGGAGATGATGGTAGCCACACTTAGTTTGGTCGTGTCAGTCATATTCAGAACAGCGTCTGGTGTGGCTCAGCAGTGCGATCCTGGCATGGCGGTCCCCTCCGCAGCCATTGCAAGTGAACTTCAAAGTCAGATCTGAGACCGGTAGGCCTACATGCTGCCTCTGTATCAGTTTCCTCTGTAATCTCTCGGCTTCAGATGTCTGCTGCGCTTCTCCTCGCCCAGTTTGACGCTCTGTCGTCAAAGCTGTGTTTTCATGTGTACCGAAACAGAAACGACAAAAACTCTTCAAATAGTGAAATAGAAAGAATGTTTTCATGCGTGCGGAAACGCCGTTTCTGTCACTCTTTCTTTTTACTACCTGATGAATATTTGACGTTTCCGTTGCCGTTTCCGCACACATGAAAACACAGCATAACACAGTGCCACCTGCTGCGGTCGCCGGCGAGCTGTTTACAGCCATTCATGGCGTACAACTTCGCACATTGCAAGAAAATACTTGCAGATCCTACCGAATTTGAGGTTGGTGAACTCCCACTGGCAATTAGCATCGCACTTTGAGACCTTGAAGTTGAGCCTAGATCAAAAATAGCTTCAAATACATCGGCTTTCTGCTACTTGATTAAAAAAAAAAAAAAACGCGGACCTGCCCTGCACGGGTGAGGTGACGTGTTTGCTCCAGTTGTAACTGGGTTGCAATGACACTAAAGCAATTTCCAAAATTGCACCCAAAAATGCATAAAAATCCTACCTTATAAATTTCACAGAGGGGCAGACAACTTACAGTGAAAAATACCTCAAAGTTATTTTTGTAGCCAACACATGTGAACGTCTTTGAATCTGCAAGAAAAGTACAATTTCAAATGATAAAGTCGGTGCAAATTTAGCCGTGACCTGTTGTGGAAAATAGTAGACTATCATCCAGGTGACAAAATGAACCATATTAGATCCAGCTGATCTCCCTTAACTGAGAAGCTATAATCATCATCATAAAATAAAGGAAGTAAGACCTCCAATGTAATCATGAAAGGCTTTTTAACCGGTGAGACTCACTGACTAATAAATCAACCAGACTGGAAACACGAACTTCGGGCTGTGTCGTTTTTTACGGAATTTCCCGAGCGGCGGCCATGTAGGTTATACGGCCGCCGTTCGGGAAATTCCGATTCTAGTGCTATCTACAGTAAAAATTTCTTTTTATTTGTCAACATTGGTTGTACATACATGAATTAATTTCTTGGTGCGGAACCAAACTTCCGCGTTCAGTAGGCGCGTCAAAATGGTGTCATTCAAAATTGTAGCTATGCTGAAGCGTCGGTCGATACCGTAAACCTAATGTGGCGGATGGTTCATGACCTTTCTCTGTTTTGTGACGTCACACAATGGGATCATCCAGTCTGGGTATTTTATTAGTCTGTGGTGAGACTCAAATTCTAAAAATACCATATCACGCATTGAAAGACGTGAAAGTGTACTTGGGCATATTTTAAAAGGTCTTGAAGTTTGCTATATTTTTAATATTTTCGTAGATTTTGAGCCGCAACTGAGTTGAACAGAAAAAAAGCGTTCCGACAGTTTGAGGCGGGAAAAACAGACGCAGTTTCTTCGAGTAGAATTTAAAAGTATGACAGGAAATTTTGTTCTGGGCTCAATTTATACATTGGGATAGAAACTCAACTTTTTAAAAAATCACATCTTTATAAGCTTATTACATAGTGCTATGTCTCCTCAAAGTTCGCCTTACAATGTACTTTACAAATATACTTTCATATTTATGCAAAACATACACGGCTTAAGGGATACACTATCAGTCAGTCAGTAGATACATAATCATTTCCTATACAGTACTAATTTTAGCTCCGTTTTGAATTAATTTTCTCAGATGAAGAGTAGCCTATCTCTCAATCTTTCAGGAAATGCATCTCATACATCTAGGCCCCATATTGCATTTCGAAGCCACTACATAAGTGTTGGATGAACTACGAGTGGGTAATGTGGTTACTGCGTGGGTTCAATAGTAACTCCCTTAAGGATACACAGGATTAACAAACACAGGGTTCTGCTGGCAATCTTATTTATTCAAAAAGCCTAACAAAGGTATCACTACCAAAAAGGCATAGGAAAAACCCTACCAAGAAAAAGAAAAAGAAGCCCAACCAGCCATAAGCTGGAACAAGAGAAAAAGACGAAAATATGATTAGGATATAATGACAACATTAATCAGGCAATCAATGGTGGACATACATAGTAATAGTATCAAGTATTAAATCAAACAACAACAACATAATATAGAATTTAAGCAATAACCAACTGGATATGTATGCATGGAATAAAATAGCGCTAAGGTTAATGAATAACAACTACAAGTGGCTATATCATATACACAAGGAGTTTCCTAGTACACTGGCAACATAAACTAATTAATGTACTAATCAAAGTATGAAGGACATAACAAATGAAGGGGCAAGAACACAATAGTTTCGCTCCACTGAGCCGGTGTACAACACATCCAGAGTGGCCATTCCATTTAATAACGCAGTGGCCAACATGGCCCACTGACGGTCCATAACACAGACGCTGCATCCCAATGCAGGCCATCCTCATAGGCCCACTCCCATTATTAGTACTAACCCGCCCCAGGGCTATTGTATTGGTTACTTCCCTTCCCAATCGATACTGAAGGGTCATGCCCTTTGACCTTAGCCGCGGAGCTATGCTGCCAGGCTAACATGCGTATGACACACCACTAGATACATAAAGTAGTGTGTACATTCGAAACTATGTCCTCCACACAACCTACGAATTCAATGAAACACAGCACGTCTGTAATATCTATAATCTATAATAGGTAGATCTATAGGCGGGACTCATTGCAACATGTGCAAACTCACTGAAACATTGTTCATCCACCGCCGCACATAGAGCAATCCTGGGGCTCACCCATGTGAGGCCCAACTAATATTATACATCTCCAATACATGTAATTAATTACACATCTTAAACACTAAACACGCAATCACAATCACACTGCTCTCTATAGCATAGTGGTACTGGCAAGGTACACAAATACCCGTAATACAATCAAGTGTGTAGTGCCGCTCGCTGTAACATAAGCCATCCACATTAACATGTCAGGAAATCCTCACTGCCTACTACAACAAGGCAATGCTACACATACACTATATATATGCACACAAGCAAATCGTGATAGCTTGGTTAGCGAGCCATCATTATCATCTAGCACCGCAAACGTTAACTTTGACAATAAAGTCACAATATCAAGACACTGCACTGCACCGCGCATCTTACACGTCTAATAACAATGGCAATTACCGTTGAGCCGGACTCATGATAGTCTCTGTAGATCAGCATTCTCTACGCGGCATCCCTGAAAGAGGGGGGGGGGGGTGCGCAAATTAAAGTCACTTCTAATATAGTCTCCAACTTACCCAAAGTCTTTCTGCTACTGGCGCAACTGGACTAGGCCATGTTTTGGGCGAGGCGCGCCACGGCAGGCCGCCGCCGGTCTATTGTACTGCGAGGCCCACTTGTGCTTCCTATCGTTGCGGCGTCTTTGGTGGAGTCTACTGACCACTCGAACTGGCATCATCTTTATGAGCCAGCGCGGACGTCCGAGAGAGCTATTACGTAGTCCAGTTTTGGACAAGTGAAAGGCTCGGACATTGAGTCCAGCCGAACAATAAAACTGGTTAGGGTCCTAACACAATCGAATTTACAGTACGGTTAAAAGGGTGCACACAAAAGTCAATTAGGTATCCCAGTAAACTGCAGAAATTACTCCCCTCCAGCAATAATTGAATAAATTTGACCCAGGTTGGATTTATCGGGGATAACATGCGTCTAACTCGTGGTTTACTTTAAATCCGAGATCCTCTTATTAATTTTTTCAATAGGACATGTGCATCAAAGTACAACGAAATTAGTACCATTATAAAGTAGAAACTTGCTGCTACAATTCTAACTGACTACTTATACCAGAAACCCGGTAATAGTTTTAATATAAATTTTCAAAGTGTCAGGACTAACAACATTTGCCAGATTTGTGTGGGATATTTCAGTCCATTAATATGACGTATCTCCATTGATAACAAACGTTATCATGAGTACCTATTTTGTACCGATAGGGTATTGCCTACTCTCAACAATGAATTCGGGTTCCCGTCTTTCTGTCGGTGGATAACAACGAGTGTGCGAGTTGTAAGAAACTCAAAGCCATGATATAAGAGCTGGAAGCCCGGTGGTCAACATTTCCAACTGACCAATCAAAATGCGCGCTTTTCACCGTGATGTGAATAACAGGTCCCGCGCTAGTATTACAAGGGAAATAATCCAATTAATGGTACTCGGCCAAGTGTCCATAAACTACTATGAGTGGCCGTCCCTTACTCACGCACTAGAGTTACCATGAAAGCACATATTAAAAATAGAAAATCGTTCATCCTCTCACATAAGGAGCCACAACGCTGGGCATGATGATATTAGTACTTTATATAGAGGGAGAAATAAAAGTGATGAGACACGTTGATAATACATCCCTTTATGACGACAAAGTTCTAACTCCCCTCCGTCAACTTTTGAGAAATTGAGGATTGAAGTTTCACAGCTTTTAGAGCAAATACCTTTTTTTTTTTCTTTTCGGTGCTACTTTCAACTGACTTACACCCGGTCGTCATCAAGCGCCTGCTTGCAAAGAAATGAGGAAAGCAACAAAAACAGCAACTTGGAATGTGAGAACAATGCACCAAAAGGGAAAATTAGAAAATGTTAACCAAGAAATGGATAGAATGAACCTTATCATCCTGGGATTAGCAGAAGTGAGATGGATCAGTGCAGGGTCAGTAAAGATAAACAATTTGATATAGACAAACATAGACAATATTATTTGGTTCATCAAAATGTTAACCAAGAAGTGGACAGAATGAACCTTAACATCCTGGGATTAGCAGAAGTAAGATGGATCGGTGCAGGGTCAATAAAGATAGATAATTTGATATCGACAAACATAGACAATTTGGCTCAGCAAATGTTAACCAAGAAATGGACAGAATGAACTTTAACATCCTGGGTTTAGGAGAAGTAAGATGGATCGGTGCAGGGTCAATAAAGATAGACAACAAAACACTGATATTTTCAGGAGGAGATAAACACCAAAGAGGAACAGGCATCTTGTTCGATGAAACAACAGCAAAAAGCCTCAAAAGCTGGTGCCCTGTATCAGACAGAGCAATTGTCGCCAAACTAGAAGCTAAAGCTCTAAATGTAGGTATCATTCAAGTATACGCGCCAACTTCAGAAAGCAAAGATAAGGAAATAGAAAAATTTTATGAAGAGATAGACAGAGCAAAAAACTCCCTAAAATTCCAAGATGTGAGGATAGTAATGGGCGACTTCAATGCCATAGTGGGAGATCAAAGGGTAGAAGATATTGCTGGACCTTGGGGAATAGGAAATGAAAATGAACAAGGAAGTAAACTAATCGAGTGGTGCCAAATGAATGACTTCATAATCACCAACACCTGGTTTCAAAACCATCCTAGGCGGCAGTGGACATGTGTGAGCCCTGGAGATAAAAATCAAAACAAAACTGACTTCATACTAGTTCAGCAAAGATTCAGAAATGCTGTTAAGACATGAAAATCAATGCCAGGAGCAGATTGTGACACCGACCGTGTCCCAGTCATGTGCAGATTCCAGGTTAAACTAAAGAAACTGAAGAAACCAAACAAATACGAGGCTCTTGAAGACATCACTGAAGTGGGAGAACTGTGGGATATAAATAATGAAGGACTCACTCATTAATATTACAGAGGAAAATATCCCAAAGAATGCCAAAAAAAAGAACACAAGAAATAGATGAACAAAGAAATTCTTGATTTAATGGACCACAGACGAAAGTTAAAAAATAAGAAGGAATACAAAGATTCAAACCATCAGATTGAAAAGAAATGTAATGAAGCAAAGGAAAGTTGGATGAACAAACAATGCCAAGAAATAGAGCAAAACCAAGATAGAAACAGCAAATATATGCGCTCCAAAATTAAAGAAGTCAGCGGATACAAATGCAGGTGCATTAGTACAAGTTGTATCAAATCGAAAGAAGGAACAATGCTCATGGACAAAAATGATGTTTTAAATAGATGGTCAGAATATATTGAAGATCTTTTTAACGACGACAGAGGAGAAAAACTTGAAATCAAGAAAAACATGAAAGGTCCACCGATCCTAAGGGAAGAAGTTGAAACAGCAGTAAATAAAATGAAACAAGGAAAAGCAGCAGGACCAGATAACATACCAATAGAAGTAATCGTAGCTCTAGATGATCTAGGAAAAGATATGACAACAAAACTTCTAAATACAATGATAGCGGCAAAATCCCACATGACCTAAGTAAATCAGTTTTTATAGCATTACCTAAAACACCGGAGGCCACAGAATGCAAGTTACACAGAACAATAAGTTTGATGGGTCATTTTATAGAAATATTGCTCAGAGTATTGATGGCTTTCGACAAAGTAAAGCATAAAGAACTATTTAACATTTTGGAAAAACTAGACATCGACGGCAAGACCTGAGGGTTATCCGAAATCTTCACTGGGATCAAAGAGCAGCTGTAAGAATGGAAGGAGAACATAGTGAATTCAACAATTTAATAAAATAGGAGTGAGGCAGGGATGGCGATGTCACCTGATCTTTTTACTCTATACAGAGAGATGATCCTCAGGAACTTAGAAGACATCCCTGGCCTCGAAGTAAATGGAGAAAATCTTAACAACCTTAGATATGCAGATGACACAGTTTTAATGGCAGAATCGGAACAACGGCTTCTGAGACTTGTGGACACAGTTGTTATAGAAAGTGAAAAAATGGGACTGTCTCTCAACATGTAGAAGACAGAATGTATGGTAGTCTAAAAAAAAAACAAAAAACAGTCAACCCGAAATTTAATCTGGTCAGCAAAGAAGCGCAGATCAAACAAGTTACAGAATTCAAATATCTAGGCTATTTGATAACATCAGATGGTAGGAGCATAAATGAAATAAGGAAAAGAATAAGAATGGCCAAAGATTCATTCAAAAAAATGAGACCAATATTAATGGACAGAAATATATCAACGACCACTAGTAAAATCAGAATCTTCAAAACGTATATGTAGTCAGTGCTTTTATACGGATGTGAATGTTGGACAATGAACAAAGAAATAGAGAAGAAATTAGAAGCAGCAGAGATGTGGTTCATTAGAAGAATATTGAGAATATTATCATGGAAGGAGAAAAAATCAAATGAGTCTCTAATCTGGAAAGATCATGAATTAAAACAATAAGACAGAGGCCACTGAAATTTTTTGGACGTCTGTCGCCTCCGGAGCCTCGAACATCTAGCAGTCACAGAGAAGATCGAAGGTAGGAAAAGCAGGGGTAGACAGGGAAAAACTTTCACTGAAAGGCTTAATTCGTGGACAACAAACAAACGTCACAACAACAACTCCTTCTTGAGGTTGGCTGATGACAGATCCGAGTGGAGAGCCATGCTCGCCAATATCTGACCCAGACATGGCAACTGAGGGGTGATAATGACTACTTACAAACTGCTCATCCGAATCGGCTTGATACTTTGACACACAACGGAAAAGGCCCGTGAAAGTAGGTATGTAGTGTGTAACTCAGTTCGGCTAAAAAGTGAAGACAGAACCTTGTCATTCTAAAGGAACGAATAGGTACAAAATAATGCTGAATATATGAATAGTATAATGTGAGGAACAGACGAGAGCTGTCCCAAAAATCCTGCTCAGCTGACCAAAAAAAAAAAAAAAACGAAACAAAACAAAATCCGCATTATGGCCTAAACGGGTTATGACTTAACTTACATTGTATTCTTCCATTTGATGTGCATTTCTGAATCCTGGTTTGCACTGTTGATGTGAATGATTCGATGCGTTTGTTTGTTTGTCTGTTTTTGTTCTTTTGAATTTGTAATCCTGACTCGAAAAACAAAATGCTCCTCAACACAGCTGTGCACCAAGTGCACTTTAATTAATCCTTCACCTTAGGAAATTTGTTTGGCTGGCGGTCTTGAAATAAAAGAAAGTGCCAACTTTGAAGTTCGTTTCAGAAACACTTGCTTTTGAAAATTAGGATTAAGTTACCTTAAACACTTAACGGCTTGCTTTTATTCTAGAGCCAACTCGGTATGAGGTCTTTGTTTGTTCTTAGCCTTTGCACCTCGATCTGTGGGAAACCGGATTCAGATGAGCCTTTCTAAATGCATGCAAGCACCGCCCCCTCCCCCTACACACGCACCCGCACACACACGCACGCACTCGCGTGCACATGCACAAACATACACACACGCACGTGCACGCACACTTGTACACACACGCATATACACACACAAGCTGCAGTCTCAGAGCTCTTTCTCGGCACCTATACCACTGACATGATTGTGCTAAGAAACATAGTAGGAGTCTCCAACATGACACAATACCTCGCTGAGAGTCATTACAACAAAACTTTTGAACGATATCACTCAGTTTCAGTGTTCGTGCTATAAAAAAATGTTCGGCACTATTGTGTAAATGTCTGTTTCAGGAGGGCGCGGCGTCATTCCCGTGAGCTTTTACGAGTTTTAAGCACGAGTGCAGCCGCATTGATGTCATCTGACATAAAAGAAAAGAAAAAAAAAAGTAAGGTCATAAATTACGGCAAAGTTGAAATGGATTTGTTTATCAACACTTTCGCCATATGTTTTCTGGTAGTTTGGGAAATAGCGTACGTCAAATCGAATCAGCAATAAATTATAATTGCTACTGTGCATTTATCGATTTCAGATTCTGAACAAACAATTCACAAGTTCTAACAGGCCTGCGACTGCTGCTGCAGCTCGACTCATGGTAAAAGGTACAAATAACGCGAACTTCGTTCTAGTTTATTCTATCTCCATTTTCTGAAAAAGTGGAGATCTTCTAGTGTGTAGAAGCGATATAACAAATGCACACACGTTGATACTTGTTCAAAGTGCGTTGTGGCACTAATCAAGCTATTTCACAGTTCCGATTTATTTTCACTTCTTATCATAATACGAAAGCCGCAAACGTTTGGCGTCGAATTTCTCAGTTGTGCCATAAGTGGGGCTGGAACAAACAAGAACTAATGGAGATCATTTATATAGCGCCTAATCCAAACGAGTTCGCTCTAGGCGCTTTACGGAAAGTCTCGTTCTCTCGATTTGCATCTCTCTCATTCTCTCCTTCTTTCTCTCATCGTCTCTCTCTCTCTCACTCTCTCTCTCTTTCTCAGAGCAAATTGTAACGCAGCCAGTTTGGCGCAGTTCACAACCCACAACTTGTATTCTAGAAGTATTATAATAATATTTGAATATATATCAATATTTATTTAATAATGAATTATGAATTTTTGTTGGTGATATGGGGGGTGATAGAGATAAATTTTAATCTATTAACTTTAATTTCAATTTTGCCCTGGCAGCGGCCTGTTCGGCCTGCTCTTTACTATTTTCCACTGCCAGGTCATCTTTAACGTGCGCAACGTGCACACGGGCCCTCCGAATTTTCTCGTCCTTATCCGAGAAGACTAGGTACTCGATCCTACCCCCCAATAGGATCAGGGACACGAAAATATGAGAAAAATCCCAATTTCCAACATGCCTGCACAGCCCGGGTTTTGAACCCGGGACACTTGGCATGAGAGGCGAGCACCTTGCCTCTAGACCACCTTGTCCCCCATATGTCTTCTGTACATGTATTGCCTTTTTACTCTCTTCATATAAATAAAACACCGACAGCTGGCAGAATCGCAGACCAAATGTATATTTAACTTAAAATTCCTACTTGGTTAAGGTTGTTTGCTGCACTAAGGAAATTATAAATGTGTGCAGTTGTGTACAGTGTTGCACAAACACACACATACACACACACGCACACACAACACACAACACACACAAATAAACACACTTCCATATAACAACAACACATTTCAGCGGTTTGACTCGAGGATATTGAGATAAGGTAAGATCAGATAAGATACGAATCACTGTACTATCCCATGAAGGGAATACTCTTTCACAAAGCGCTTAAGAACACGCAGTTCAAGGTACGCACATGATACGCATCATTACATAAACATATATCATAACTCATTAAACTCAACAACAGGCATATATGAAGAGACATGGAACGGAGCCTCGGTGAAATATGGTACCCATGCCAGCTGAAGCGTCTTTTTTTAGGCGAATCGCGCGGGGGGGGGGGGGGGCAAAAACGACTTTCTGGACCTTTCTCTGTTTGCTTTCATGACTGTGTATTATTCTGTTACTCACGGGTGATCTAAAATTCGATGAAACCGGGGATGGTGACTGTCATTTTAAGATAGATAATTACAATATGGAAATTAGATGATGTGGTTTTAGGTCCTTCGGGTTCGCTGACCTTGACATTTACACGTCACTTTTCTTGTTTTTATTTTACTTGTTAATGTTTTTGTGTGTTTTAGTTCAAGTCGAAGGGCACAAGCTCAGAAGACTGCTGGGTCGGAAAAAGTAAAGTAAGTGTGTTTTAGTGGCACTGCCAAGAAATATCATAAAAACCACAGAAAAACTGTGGGGTCGCAGCAGGGCTATAAGCAAAGTCAAAATTGGGCAAAAAGAAAAGGTTGTATGTTGCGAAGCCCCGCGTGAGAAATAAAACCCAAACAGTACAAAGCAAACTAAAGAGAAGACAGAAAATGCATAAATTTTCGGCTTTCGCCTTTGTCAAGTGAAAAAAAAAAACACAAAAAAACGAACAATAAAAGACTTCAACAGGAACGAAGTGAAACAGTTTACTTAGCTGCGAGTTCTTGCTTCTTTAGCAGCACCAAAGCACGTCCTTTATTGTTCGTTTTTTTTTTTTTTTTTCACTTGACAAAGGCGAAAGCCGAAAATTTATGCATTTTCTGTCTTCTCTTTAGTTTGCTTTGTACTGTTTGGGTTTTATTTCTCACGCGGGGCTTCGCAACATACAACCTTTTCTTTTTGCCCAATTTTGACTTTGCTTATAGCCCTGCTGCGACCCCACAGTTTTTCTGTGGTTTTTATGATATTTCTTGGCAGTGCCACTAAAACACACTTACTTTACTTTTTCCGACCCAGCAGTCTTCTGAGCTTGTGCCCTTCGACTTGAACTAAAACACACAAAAACATTAACAAGTAAAATAAAAACAAGAAAAGTGACGTGTAAATGTCAAGGTCAGCGAACCCGAAGGACCTAAAACCACATCATCTAATTTCCATATTGTAATTATCTATCTTAAAATGACAGTCACCATCCCCGGTTTCATCGAATTTTAGATCACCCGTGAGTAACAGAATAATACACAGTCATGAAAGCAAACAGAGAAAGGTCCAGAAAGTCGTTTTTGCCCCCCCCCCCCCCGCGCGATTCGCCTAAAAAAAGACGCTTCAGCTGGCATGGGTACCATATTTCACCGAGGCTCCGTTCCATGTCTCTTCATATATGCCTGTTGTTGAGTTTAATGAGTTATGATATATGTTTATGTAATGATGCGTATCATGTGCGTACCTTGAACTGCGTGTTCTTAAGCGCTTTGTGAAAGAGTATTCCCTTCATGGGATAGTACAGTGATTCGTATCTTATCTGATCTTACCTTATCTCAATATCCTCGAGTCAAACCGCTGAAATGTGTTGTTGTTATATGGAAGTGTGTTTATTTGTGTGTGTTGTGTGTTGTGTGTGCGTGTGTGTGTATGTGTGTGTTTGTGCAACACTGTACACAACTGCACACATTTATAATTTCCTTAGTGCAGCAAACAACCTTAACCAAGTAGGAATTTTAAGTTAAATATACATTTGGTCTGCGATTCTGCCAGCTGTCGGTGTTTTATTTATATGAAGAGAGTAAAAAGGCAATACATGTACAGAAGACATATGGGGGACAAGGTGGTCTAGAGGCAAGGTGCTCGCCTCTCATGCCAAGTGTCCCGGGTTCAAAACCCGGGCTGTGCAGGCATGTTGGAAATTGGGATTTTTCTCATATTTTCGTGTCCCTGATCCTATTGGGGGGTAGGATCGAGTACCTAGTCTTCTCGGATAAGGACGAGAAAATTCGGAGGGCCCGTGTGCACGTTGCGCACGTTAAAGATGACCTGGCAGTGGAAAATAGTAAAGAGCAGGCCGAACAGGCCGCTGCCAGGGCAAAATTGAAATTAAAGTTAATAGATTAAAATTTATCTCTATCACCCCCCATATCACCAACAAAAATTCATAATTCATTATTAAATAAATATTGATATATATTCAAATATTATTATAATACTTCTAGAATACAAGTTGTGGGTTGTGAACTGCGCCAAACTGGCTGCGTTACAATTTGCTCTGAGAAAGAGAGAGAGAGTGAGAGAGAGAGAGACGATGAGAGAAAGAAGGAGAGAATGAGAGAGATGCAAATCGAGAGAACGAGACTTTCCGTAAAGCGCCTAGAGCGAACTCGTTTGGATTAGGCGCTATATAAATGATCTCCATTAGTTCTTGTTTGTTCCAGCCCCACTTATGGCACAACTGAGAAATTCGACGCCAAACGTTTGCGGCTTTCGTATTATGATAAGAAGTGAAAATAAATCGGAACTGTGAAATAGCTTGATTAGTGCCACAACGCACTTTGAACAAGTATCAACGTGTGTGCATTTGTTATATCGCTTCTACACACTAGAAGATCTCCACTTTTTCAGAAAATGGAGATAGAATAAACTAGAACGAAGTTCGCGTTATTTGTACCTTTTACCATGAGTCGAGCTGCAGCAGCAGTCGCAGGCCTGTTAGAACTTGTGAATTGTTTGTTCAGAATCTGAAATCGATAAATGCACAGTAGCAATTATAATTTATTGCTGATTCGATTTGACGTACGCTATTTCCCAAACTACCAGAAAACATATGGCGAAAGTGTTGATAAACAAATCCATTTCAACTTTGCCGTAATTTATGACCTTACTTTTTTTTTTCTTTTCTTTTATGTCAGATGACATCAATGCGGCTGCACTCGTGCTTAAAACTCGTAAAAGCTCACGGGAATGACGCCGCGCCCTCCTGAAACAGACATTTACACAATAGTGCCGAACATTTTTTTATAGCACGAACACTGAAACTGAGTGATATCGTTCAAAAGTTTTGTTGTAATGACTCTCAGCGAGGCATTGTGTCATGTTGGAGACTCCTACTATGTTTCTTAGCACAATCATGTCAGTGGTATAGGTGCCGAGAAAGAGCTCTGAGACTGCAGCTTGTGTGTGTATATGCGTGTGTGTACAAGTGTGCGTGCACGTGCGTGTGTGTATGTTTGTGCATGTGCACGCGAGTGCGTGCGTGTGTGTGCGGGTGCGTGTGTAGGGGGAGGGGGCGGTGCTTGCATGCATTTAGAAAGGCTCATCTGAATCCGGTTTCCCACAGATCGAGGTGCAAAGGCTAAGAACAAACAAAGACCTCATACCGAGTTGGCTCTAGAATAAAAGCAAGCCGTTAAGTGTTTAAGGTAACTTAATCCTAATTTTCAAAAGCAAGTGTTTCTGAAACGAACTTCAAAGTTGGCACTTTCTTTTATTTCAAGACCGCCAGCCAAACAAATTTCCTAAGGTGAAGGATTAATTAAAGTGCACTTGGTGCACAGCTGTGTTGAGGAGCATTTTGTTTTTCGAGTCAGGATTACAAATTCAAAAGAACAAAAACAGACAAACAAACAAACGCATCGAATCATTCACATCAACAGTGCAAACCAGGATTCAGAAATGCACATCAAATGGAAGAATACAATGTAAGTTAAGTCATAACCCGTTTAGGCCATAATGCGGATTTTGTTTTGTTTCGTTTTTTTTTTTTTTTTGGTCAGCTGAGCAGGATTTTTGGGACAGCTCTCGTCTGTTCCTCACATTATACTATTCATATATTCAGCATTATTTTGTACCTATTCGTTCCTTTAGAATGACAAGGTTCTGTCTTCACTTTTTAGCCGAACTGAGTTACACACTACATACCTACTTTCACGGGCCTTTTCCGTTGTGTGTCAAAGTATCAAGCCGATTCGGATGAGCAGTTTGTAAGTAGTCATTATCACCCCTCAGTTGCCATGTCTGGATCAGATATTGGCGAGCATGGCTCTCCACTCGGATCTGTCATCAGCCAACCTCAAGAAGGAGTTGTTGTTGTGACGTTTGTTTGTTGTCCACGAATTAAGCCTTTCAGTGAAAGTTTTTCCCTGTCTACCCCTGCTTTTCCTACCTTCGATCTTCTCTGTGACTGCTAGATGTTCGAGGCTCCGGAGGCGACAGACGTCCAAAAAATTTCAGTGGCCTCTGTCTTATTGTTTTAATTCATGATCTTTCCAGATTAGAGACTCATTTGATTTTTTCTCCTTCCATGATAATATTCTCAATATTCTTCTAATGAACCACATCTCTGCTGCTTCTAATTTCTTCTCTATTTCTTTGTTCATTGTCCAACATTCACATCCGTATAAAAGCACTGACTACATATACGTTTTGAAGATTCTGATTTTACTAGTGGTCGTTGATATATTTCTGTCCATTAATATTGGTCTCATTTTTTTGAATGAATCTTTGGCCATTCTTATTCTTTTCCTTATTTCATTTATGCTCCTACCATCTGATGTTATCAAATAGCCTAGATATTTGAATTCTGTAACTTGTTTGATCTGCGCTTCTTTGCTGACCAGATTAAATTTCGGGTTGACTGTTTTTTGTTTTTTTTTTAGACTACCATACATTCTGTCTTCTACATGTTGAGAGACAGTCCCATTTTTTCACTTTCTATAACAACTGTGTCCACAAGTCTCAGAAGCCGTTGTTCCGATTCTGCCATTAAAACTGTGTCATCTGCATATCTAAGGTTGTTAAGATTTTCTCCATTTACTTCGAGGCCAGGGATGTCTTCTAAGTTCCTGAGGATCATCTCTCTGTATAGAGTAAAAAGATCAGGTGACATCGCCATCCCTGCCTCACTCCTATTTTATTAAATTGTTGAATTCACTATGTTCTCCTTCCATTCTTACAGCTGCTCTTTGATCCCAGTGAAGATTTCGGATAACCCTCAGGTCTTGCCGTCGATGTCTAGTTTTTCCAAAATGTTAAATAGTTCTTTATGCTTTACTTTGTCGAAAGCCATCAATACTCTGAGCAATATTTCTATAAAATGACCCATCAAACTTATTGTTCTGTGTAACTTGCATTCTGTGGCCTCCGGTGTTTTAGGTAATGCTATAAAAACTGATTTACTTAGGTCATGTGGGATTTTGCCGCTATCATTGTATTTAGAAGTTTTGTTGTCATATCTTTTCCTAGATCATCTAGAGCTACGATTACTTCTATTGGTATGTTATCTGGTCCTGCTGCTTTTCCTTGTTTCATTTTATTTACTGCTGTTTCAACTTCTTCCCTTAGGATCGGTGGACCTTTCATGTTTTTCTTGATTTCAAGTTTTTCTCCTCTGTCGTCGTTAAAAAGATCTTCAATATATTCTGACCATCTATTTAAAACATCATTTTTGTCCATGAGCATTGTTCCTTCTTTCGATTTGATACAACTTGTACTAATGCATCTGCATTTGTATCCGCTGACTTCTTTAATTTTGGAGCGCATATATTTGCTGTTTCTATCTTGGTTTTGCTCTATTTCTTGGCATTGTTTGTTCATCCAACTTTCCTTTGCTTCATTACATTTCTTTTCAATCTGATGGTTTGAATCTTTGTATTCCTTCTTATTTTTTAACTTTCGTCTGTGGTCCATTAAATCAAGAATTTCTTTGTTCATCTATTTCTTGTGTTCTTTTTTTTGGCATTCTTTGGGATATTTTCCTCTGTAATATTAATGAGTGAGTCCTTCATTATTTATATCCCACAGTTCTCCCACTTCAGTGATGTCTTCAAGAGCCTCGTATTTGTTTGGTTTCTTCAGTTTCTTTAGTTTAACCTGGAATCTGCACATGACTGGGACACGGTCGGTGTCACAATCTGCTCCTGGCATTGATTTTCATGTCTTAACAGCATTTCTGAATCTTTGCTGAACTAGTATGAAGTCAGTTTTGTTTTGATTTTTATCTCCAGGGCTCACACATGTCCACTGCCGCCTAGGATGGTTTTGAAACCAGGTGTTGGTGATTATGAAGTCATTCATTTGGCACCACTCGATTAGTTTACTTCCTTGTTCATTTTCATTTCCTATTCCCCAAGGTCCAGCAATATCTTCTACCCTTTGATCTCCCACTATGGCATTGAAGTCGCCCATTACTATCCTCACATCTTGGAATTTTAGGGAGTTTTTTGCTCTGTCTATCTCTTCATAAAATTTTTCTATTTCCTTATCTTTGCTTTCTGAAGTTGGCGCGTATACTTGAATGATACCTACATTTAGAGCTTTAGCTTCTAGTTTGGCGACAATTGCTCTGTCTGATACAGGGCACCAGCTTTTGAGGCTTTTTGCTGTTGTTTCATCGAACAAGATGCCTGTTCCTCTTTGGTGTTTATCTCCTCCTGAAAATATCAGTGTTTTGTTGTCTATCTTTATTGACCCTGCACCGATCCATCTTACTTCTCCTAAACCCAGGATGTTAAAGTTCATTCTGTCCATTTCTTGGTTAACATTTGCTGAGCCAAATTGTCTATGTTTGTCGATATCAAATTATCTATCTTTATTGACCCTGCACCGATCCATCTTACTTCTGCTAATCCCAGGATGTTAAGGTTCATTCTGTCCACTTCTTGGTTAACATTTTGATGAACCAAATAATATTGTCTATGTTTGTCTATATCAAATTGTTTATCTTTACTGACCCTGCACTGATCCATCTCACTTCTGCTAATCCCAGGATGATAAGGTTCATTCTATCCATTTCTTGGTTAACATTTTCTAATTTTCCCTTTTGGTGCATTGTTCTCACATTCCAAGTTGCTGTTTTTGTTGCTTTCCTCATTTCTTTGCAAGCAGGCGCTTGATGACGACCGGGTGTAAGTCAGTTGAAAGTAGCACCGAAAAGAAAAAAAAAAAGGTATTTGCTCTAAAAGCTGTGAAACTTCAATCCTCAATTTCTCAAAAGTTGACGGAGGGGAGTTAGAACTTTGTCGTCATAAAGGGATGTATTATCAACGTGTCTCATCACTTTTATTTCTCCCTCTATATAAAGTACTAATATCATCATGCCCAGCGTTGTGGCTCCTTATGTGAGAGGATGAACGATTTTCTATTTTTAATATGTGCTTTCATGGTAACTCTAGTGCGTGAGTAAGGGACGGCCACTCATAGTAGTTTATGGACACTTGGCCGAGTACCATTAATTGGATTATTTCCCTTGTAATACTAGCGCGGGACCTGTTATTCACATCACGGTGAAAAGCGCGCATTTTGATTGGTCAGTTGGAAATGTTGACCACCGGGCTTCCAGCTCTTATATCATGGCTTTGAGTTTCTTACAACTCGCACACTCGTTGTTATCCACCGACAGAAAGACGGGAACCCGAATTCATTGTTGAGAGTAGGCAATACCCTATCGGTACAAAATAGGTACTCATGATAACGTTTGTTATCAATGGAGATACGTCATATTAATGGACTGAAATATCCCACACAAATCTGGCAAATGTTGTTAGTCCTGACACTTTGAAAATTTATATTAAAACTATTACCGGGTTTCTGGTATAAGTAGTCAGTTAGAATTGTAGCAGCAAGTTTCTACTTTATAATGGTACTAATTTCGTTGTACTTTGATGCACATGTCCTATTGAAAAAATTAATAAGAGGATCTCGGATTTAAAGTAAACCACGAGTTAGACGCATGTTATCCCCGATAAATCCAACCTGGGTCAAATTTATTCAATTATTGCTGGAGGGGAGTAATTTCTGCAGTTTACTGGGATACCTAATTGACTTTTGTGTGCACCCTTTTAACCGTACTGTAAATTCGATTGTGTTAGGACCCTAACCAGTTTTATTGTTCGGCTGGACTCAATGTCCGAGCCTTTCACTT
This sequence comes from Onchidella celtica, assembly GCA_963931925.1. Classification (NCBI taxonomy): domain Eukaryota; kingdom Metazoa; phylum Mollusca; class Gastropoda; order Systellommatophora; family Onchidiidae; genus Onchidella; species Onchidella celtica. The sequence goes on from OZ007571.1 coordinate 57,296,098, forward strand.
GTCCAAAACTGGACTACGTAATAGCTCTCTCGGACGTCCGCGCTGGCTCATAAAGATGATGCCAGTTCGAGTGGTCAGTAGACTCCACCAAAGACGCCGCAACGATAGGAAGCACAAGTGGGCCTCGCAGTACAATAGACCGGCGGCGGCCTGCCGTGGCGCGCCTCGCCCAAAACATGGCCTAGTCCAGTTGCGCCAGTAGCAGAAAGACTTTGGGTAAGTTGGAGACTATATTAGAAGTGACTTTAATTTGCGCACCCCCCCCCCCCTCTTTCAGGGATGCCGCGTAGAGAATGCTGATCTACAGAGACTATCATGAGTCCGGCTCAACGGTAATTGCCATTGTTATTAGACGTGTAAGATGCGCGGTGCAGTGCAGTGTCTTGATATTGTGACTTTATTGTCAAAGTTAACGTTTGCGGTGCTAGATGATAATGATGGCTCGCTAACCAAGCTATCACGATTTGCTTGTGTGCATATATATAGTGTATGTGTAGCATTGCCTTGTTGTAGTAGGCAGTGAGGATTTCCTGACATGTTAATGTGGATGGCTTATGTTACAGCGAGCGGCACTACACACTTGATTGTATTACGGGTATTTGTGTACCTTGCCAGTACCACTATGCTATAGAGAGCAGTGTGATTGTGATTGCGTGTTTAGTGTTTAAGATGTGTAATTAATTACATGTATTGGAGATGTATAATATTAGTTGGGCCTCACATGGGTGAGCCCCAGGATTGCTCTATGTGCGGCGGTGGATGAACAATGTTTCAGTGAGTTTGCACATGTTGCAATGAGTCCCGCCTATAGATCTACCTATTATAGATTATAGATATTACAGACGTGCTGTGTTTCATTGAATTCGTAGGTTGTGTGGAGGACATAGTTTCGAATGTACACACTACTTTATGTATCTAGTGGTGTGTCATACGCATGTTAGCCTGGCAGCATAGCTCCGCGGCTAAGGTCAAAGGGCATGACCCTTCAGTATCGATTGGGAAGGGAAGTAACCAATACAATAGCCCTGGGGCGGGTTAGTACTAATAATGGGAGTGGGCCTATGAGGATGGCCTGCATTGGGATGCAGCGTCTGTGTTATGGACCGTCAGTGGGCCATGTTGGCCACTGCGTTATTAAATGGAATGGCCACTCTGGATGTGTTGTACACCGGCTCAGTGGAGCGAAACTATTGTGTTCTTGCCCCTTCATTTGTTATGTCCTTCATACTTTGATTAGTACATTAATTAGTTTATGTTGCCAGTGTACTAGGAAACTCCTTGTGTATATGATATAGCCACTTGTAGTTGTTATTCATTAACCTTAGCGCTATTTTATTCCATGCATACATATCCAGTTGGTTATTGCTTAAATTCTATATTATGTTGTTGTTGTTTGATTTAATACTTGATACTATTACTATGTATGTCCACCATTGATTGCCTGATTAATGTTGTCATTATATCCTAATCATATTTTCGTCTTTTTCTCTTGTTCCAGCTTATGGCTGGTTGGGCTTCTTTTTCTTTTTCTTGGTAGGGTTTTTCCTATGCCTTTTTGGTAGTGATACCTTTGTTAGGCTTTTTGAATAAATAAGATTGCCAGCAGAACCCTGTGTTTGTTAATCCTGTGTATCCTTAAGGGAGTTACTATTGAACCCACGCAGTAACCACATTACCCACTCGTAGTTCATCCAACACTTATGTAGTGGCTTCGAAATGCAATATGGGGCCTAGATGTATGAGATGCATTTCCTGAAAGATTGAGAGATAGGCTACTCTTCATCTGAGAAAATTAATTCAAAACGGAGCTAAAATTAGTACTGTATAGGAAATGATTATGTATCTACTGACTGACTGATAGTGTATCCCTTAAGCCGTGTATGTTTTGCATAAATATGAAAGTATATTTGTAAAGTACATTGTAAGGCGAACTTTGAGGAGACATAGCACTATGTAATAAGCTTATAAAGATGTGATTTTTTAAAAAGTTGAGTTTCTATCCCAATGTATAAATTGAGCCCAGAACAAAATTTCCTGTCATACTTTTAAATTCTACTCGAAGAAACTGCGTCTGTTTTTCCCGCCTCAAACTGTCGGAACGCTTTTTTTCTGTTCAACTCAGTTGCGGCTCAAAATCTACGAAAATATTAAAAATATAGCAAACTTCAAGACCTTTTAAAATATGCCCAAGTACACTTTCACGTCTTTCAATGCGTGATATGGTATTTTTAGAATTTGAGTCTCACCACAGACTAATAAAATACCCAGACTGGATGATCCCATTGTGTGACGTCACAAAACAGAGAAAGGTCATGAACCATCCGCCACATTAGGTTTACGGTATCGACCGACGCTTCAGCATAGCTACAATTTTGAATGACACCATTTTGACGCGCCTACTGAACGCGGAAGTTTGGTTCCGCACCAAGAAATTAATTCATGTATGTACAACCAATGTTGACAAATAAAAAGAAATTTTTACTGTAGATAGCACTAGAATCGGAATTTCCCGAACGGCGGCCGTATAACCTACATGGCCGCCGCTCGGGAAATTCCGTAAAAAACGACACAGCCCGAAGTTCGTGTTTCCAGTCTGGTTGATTTATTAGTCAGTGAGTCTCACCGGTTAAAAAGCCTTTCATGATTACATTGGAGGTCTTACTTCCTTTATTTTATGATGATGATTATAGCTTCTCAGTTAAGGGAGATCAGCTGGATCTAATATGGTTCATTTTGTCACCTGGATGATAGTCTACTATTTTCCACAACAGGTCACGGCTAAATTTGCACCGACTTTATCATTTGAAATTGTACTTTTCTTGCAGATTCAAAGACGTTCACATGTGTTGGCTACAAAAATAACTTTGAGGTATTTTTCACTGTAAGTTGTCTGCCCCTCTGTGAAATTTATAAGGTAGGATTTTTATGCATTTTTGGGTGCAATTTTGGAAATTGCTTTAGTGTCATTGCAACCCAGTTACAACTGGAGCAAACACGTCACCTCACCCGTGCAGGGCAGGTCCGCGTTTTTTTTTTTTTTTAATCAAGTAGCAGAAAGCCGATGTATTTGAAGCTATTTTTGATCTAGGCTCAACTTCAAGGTCTCAAAGTGCGATGCTAATTGCCAGTGGGAGTTCACCAACCTCAAATTCGGTAGGATCTGCAAGTATTTTCTTGCAATGTGCGAAGTTGTACGCCATGAATGGCTGTAAACAGCTCGCCGGCGACCGCAGCAGGTGGCACTGTGTTATGCTGTGTTTTCATGTGTGCGGAAACGGCAACGGAAACGTCAAATATTCATCAGGTAGTAAAAAGAAAGAGTGACAGAAACGGCGTTTCCGCACGCATGAAAACATTCTTTCTATTTCACTATTTGAAGAGTTTTTGTCGTTTCTGTTTCGGTACACATGAAAACACAGCTTTGACGACAGAGCGTCAAACTGGGCGAGGAGAAGCGCAGCAGACATCTGAAGCCGAGAGATTACAGAGGAAACTGATACAGAGGCAGCATGTAGGCCTACCGGTCTCAGATCTGACTTTGAAGTTCACTTGCAATGGCTGCGGAGGGGACCGCCATGCCAGGATCGCACTGCTGAGCCACACCAGACGCTGTTCTGAATATGACTGACACGACCAAACTAAGTGTGGCTACCATCATCTCCCGAGACAGACGGTTGCCTACTACGCAGGCTTTCTAGGCATACTAGGCCTACTATTACTACTGCACTTACTACTGCATGAATACTTTGACATCATACTGGTAGGGGCAAACTGAAAGCTGAGAAACGGGCCAAGTATTGGTGGTAAAAACCCATGCACATGTATATCGATCCTTAGTTAGTTTTACATACAGGACAGTCCATCTAGCAACAACAGTCTGGCTATTCAAAACCCCGGTGCATCCTCGGTATGAGACTGGTGCAAGGCTCTGTGACCCCACTCGTCTCATGGAAGCCCTCAATCAATGAACATCATATTATTTAAAACATGTTTTTGTAGCTTGGCGGGCGGTCCCAAACAAACTTAGTTCGATCCTACGCCCCTGCATACAGATCTTATATAAAATATGCCATGTCAGCAGGACCTATTCCAACATAGGCCTACTTTCACACCACGTGAAAAACAACAACAATAACAACGACGGGCTCTGTTGCTATCACACTCAGTTGCGTTTGCCTCTGTTCTGCAAGAGACCTTGAGTGGAATGCGCAGCTGCAAATGCACATCCCCGGATCACTGAACAAACAAAACAATACAAAAATAAACAAGTAAAAATGAGAGAGAGAGAGAGAAGAGAGAAAGGGAGAGAGAGATATACAAAGAGAGAAAGAGAGGCAGTCAGACAGACATATAGAGAACAGGAGGTGGGGAAAGAGAGAGAGAGGGGGTACAAATAGAGACAGAGAGACAGACAGACAAACAGACAGAGAGCGGGACATTGGGAGAGAGAAAGAGGGAGAGAGAATAGCAAAGGCCCAGTTTGAAGGAGTCATGAAGAGAGAATCAGAGTGATCGCAATGATATTGGAGCTGCGGAAGAAGCCAGAGAAGTATAGCATTTTATTATTATTTTTCCTTTCATGCGACTGAATTTTCGCAGTGCTTGGAAAATCATAATTGGTCTTTATCCGCGCTTTCTTTCCCTTATTTGTCTTTTTACTTTTGTAAAATTGGAAAAGATCAAAGGATTAGTCGCTTAAAATTCCAAAATTAACAACGCTACACATTTAAGTAAATAGGTCTACAAACCCTAGCAGTCAAGTTGCATGCCGATTCAAGAAAATGCCCTCCACCGTGCATTCTCTCTACAGACAGACCTACAAAAAGTTCCTGGGTGACAACCAGACCGAGACCCGATGAGTTTCTGGGCTGAACAACATCTTCTCTATATATTCACAACATTATCTCTTTTTGTGCATTTTATTGTTATTATTATTTTTAAGTTGTTTCTTCACGACATCACTTAAATACTTCATCCGTTGATGTGCATGTCTTCAGGAAATCAACCGCCCCGAACCGCAAAGGTTCTTTTGTCATCTAAAATGCGCTTTTGCATGTTTGGTTGAGAAGAAAGAAGATCACATGCGAATTTTTCGTCTGAGATATCTGAAAACAAGTGACGAATCAGAGCTGCTCATTTTTTTAATTTGCAGATATGGGTATTTGGGTATATCTGTGTGTGTGTGTGGGGGGGGGGGCTACTTACAGATAAACACCGACACACTAATTATAGGGTTGTCGGGGAGGGTGTTACACTCGTCCTTAATGGACCTTGAACAACGACATCCTCATTAAATAATTGGCAAAAAGCAACAGCAAGGTTGGTCTGGGTCATGTCGCCATTTGGAGTGGTCCTTAATCACGATAAAATTGACATCTTAGAAGCAGCTAGGATGCTCCCTGGTGCAAAGAGGTTGAAAAAATCTTGGGATGCAATGGGACAGTTCCTTCTCCCCTTATAATGACAAGGTTCTAACTCCCTTCCATCAACTTTTGAATTGATGAATGAAGTTTTGTGTACTCATAGTTTTTAGAGATGTGACTTTTTTTTCTTCTTTTTAGTACTACTTACAAATTATACACCGAATCCGCTTGATACTTCGGCACACAATGGAGAATGCCTGTAAAAATAGTGTACCGGTACCGTACAGAATGTAACTCAATTCACCCCAAAAAAGTGGAAATAGAACCTTGTCATTCTAAGTGGACGAGCTTTTATTATACTGTGTATACAGGGCCGTCTTACAAACATTACGGCCCCCTGTGCAAAACAACAGGCTGGGTTCCCCCCTTTTCCCTTTTCTTCCCCGTTTCAAAAAACCAATGTAAATTTGCATGCTTGGGGACCCCTAGACCCTTGGGACCTCTGGGCAACTGTCCAGTGTGCCCTCGCGCTAAGAGAACTAAGACGGCTTCGTCTGTATACATGTTAGATGTTGCAATTCCATACCTGTCTTGAAAATGCATTTTACGAAAGGATTTACTTATTTCCATATAAATCACTTTTGAATAATAATTTCCCACTATGGCAAATCGGAATTAAAAAAACAAAACAAAAACAAAACTGTACCGTATGCAAAGTTTCAGTGAATTTCACCTATCCGTTACAAAAAAAAAAAAAATATTGCCATTTCAGTGGTGCCTGTCACGAGTGGAGTGAGTGCAATTAAGGGGATTGCTACAGAGCGGGTGTAGAGTAAGAAGGGCTCACGGCAGACAAGTAGGGAAAGACGGGAAAGGAGGAGAGTAAAATTAACGCACGTAGACAAGTAAGTTAAGCGTGCTGTTGTGAGTGGTGGGGGGTCTGAATGAGGCGAAAGCGCTGTATTACTATCACTGCAAGTTAGAAGGTCCTACGGAACGGACCTGTGGATAAGAGCCCATCGGGCGGACATAAGGGGAGCAGTCGAGAGACCAGTGAGAGAAGTTTTCCAGTGATGACTGGTGTCGAGGACGGGCCGCAGAGCCACCTCGATGAGCACAGGGGATAGGCCAGCATAGGGCCGGAGGCCACACATAGGCCAGAAGTGAGGCTGTCAGTGCAGGACAGTAGAGGCACATAAAGTCGTGGCAGTCAGGCCACGGACAGGGACGTAGATATGAGCGTGAATGTGATAATGTACTATTGCCATGTTGAGGGGCTAGTGAACTAATAATGTACTATTGAAATGATAATGTCTATTGAAATGATAATGTGTTATTGCCCTGCTGAGGTGCTAGGGGAATGCTAAGGTGTATGACAATAGGAAGGTGATATTGAGAGACTGCGGTGCCAGTGAATTATTAATGTGCTATTAAGACCCTGAGGGGAGAGGCTGAGGCCGAAGTGCCTTTAGGAGTAACTACCGGGTTGTGGATCCGAGGGAGAGTGGGTGTGAGAATAAGGCCGTTGTACGGCAGTTAATCCCAATAATATAATGTATGTAATTGCGCTATTATCTGTATAATTATGTTTAATAAATGTGTGAGTCTGATGGATTGTTCTGTTAAGTGTTAAACTTGTTTGTTCGTGATTGTTGTCCTGTCATAAACTATTACATCTCCCAGTCTGGGATTTGTGACAGTGCCATAGGCCTACATTTTAAAACGCACTGCAGTTATCTTCGACATTACAAAATCTAACCTTGTGTGCACCCATGACAATGTCTCAAGAAGTGCGCTTGGTGGATCCAGTTGTAGCCTAATTAGCATGCAAATAAAATCAAAACTATTTCTTTCACCGCTTTGTTGTTTTGACCGCATGAACGAAAATTTAAATTCAGCTTATTAGCCTACAGTATTTTAAGTTCGTGGTGAATTTCAACGCATTACGTTAGCGACAACAGTAGATGGACTGAATATCATAAGAAATCCCCAAGATTGCAAATGCATGGTAATATGCAATAGCAGCGGGAAAAGACATCGACGGAAAGCTGCAGCTTTGTTCAAACAAATAATCCCTAACGTATTGTTCAACTGGGTGCGAAGGTCCCCAGTGTTCGGTTGGCAAAAGGTTCTAAGGGAATTTATTGCAGAATATGTTGGCGTTAAACCATGAGGAGTTATTGCCCTTAAAGAGTAATTTTTTTTTTTGTGTGTGTGTGAATCTAGTGCACTGATAATATGAAGTGCGAGTTATGGTGGAAAAATATTATAAGGCAGTTTGAACTACGTCGTGCCTGTTCAAATGTTTTCTGAAGATCTACAATGGCAACTCACAGTCAGGAAAAGATTGTAAAATAGTTCTAATTCTGACTTGGCTGTTAAAAATTTTACCTGAAGATTAACAAAAGGATATCACCAATCAATTTGTTCATCACAAATGCACCTTTATTATGACAATAAAAACACTTGACACGAAACACATTCCCAAATTCACCAGAGTTGACTTTTTGATCATTACATATTTCACAAATAAAGTACTTGTGATTTCAAAGACATGGGAGGGTCAATAGAAATGCAAATCAGTACAAAGAAATCTAAAGACTAGCACCACTCTTAATACACACTAGTGACTACCTCAATTAATGAATCTGAAAAGGTGTAAGGTATAACAGTAATAGTGCCACAGTAGTAAAGGCCCTTTTGGTGTACTCGTTTTTTTTTTGTTATGGTTTGAAGATGGTGATGAGAAAATATTTGACTGCTATGGCAACACTCTGGTGTGGGCGTTGTGGGTTATGCTCCACCCCGTGACCTGTATGGGCAGAGGATATAGTATTGAATACTACTATTAACCATGAATTAGTCTACTACATGTGTAGGTTTATATTCTATCCTTCTCTCCTTCTCATCCCCTTCCTTCTCTGTCTACCCAGTCTCTCAAATGAGCAGTCATCAAGAGGTAATGAAAAATTAATGCATGAATAATAACAAATAGATAACCTTGGTAAAGAAAGGCAAAGTCAGCTATTTTAACAATACTATATGGACTGCCAAATAACAGCAAAATACTATTAACCAACATCACTGTGCCACTGAAAAGTAGGGCAAGAAAAAAAAAATTATGGTAGTTATATTATTATGTCAGTTACCTTGAAATAACAAAAAAACAATTTGTGATATGAAATAGCTGAAACTTACAAGATCTGGATAAACCTGTAAAAACAGCATTTGTCACATCTCAGTGATAAAATACACAAATGAAAGTCTCTTAACACAATAAGACATCTCAGTTCTGCACTCAAAACAACACTTGTAGTTATTTCATCACAATATCAAATCTGATGTACAATACAAATATAATATTTAGAGGAAATTCTAAAACATTAAGAGGATCAACATAAATCCCATACAATTCCATGGACTTTTGTTATGCAAGAAAGGCTGACTCTAAACAAATTATGATACTTGAAAGTTCATTAGGATCTAATATTGTTACAAAGTAAACCTGTCAACATACCTTTCAAATGAAACGTTATAAATAATAATATTAGGTTTATCAACACATTAAATGGAACCAAATTTTGCCTGGCTATGAAAATGAATTTTGGCCTGCTTCAGCCATAATATGCTAGTCCTATCAACCAGTACATCATAATTATGCACTCCAGTTTACATTTATATAGTCCTCTCTCCTTTCCTTCATGAATGAAACTAGATATGAGACTATTCACATTATTGTCTATATACAAGTTAGCCCATTGACTTGGAGAATGCAGAGCTGTAATCATAATTAAATAATATTAAAGAATGATTTTGGTACAAAATGGACGCGTCCACATAATTTAAGACAAAACATCGAAGCAGTATAACAAAATTTCATAATCTTTGATCACATAGTCACAAAGTTTTAGACGCTTACATGTTCACCCTCTAGCTCCATTTTAGTATGTTAGTTTGATACTCATTAAAATAACGCTAGAAATGATAAAACCTCAATCAAATCTGTCCATACAACCCTCAGTGGATGTGGTTTAAGACATTTTTAACCATTCCAAGTCCGCAACATGGTTGCATCTTCTCGGTTCACTTTTCCTCTCTGACATCTCATAAAGAGAAACACGCTGACGCCTCCCACAAGTATTCCAAGGGTAAGTGTTCCAAAGGCAATTCCAACCCTTGGTCCTGCAAAAGGCAGAAAAATATTGTTAATTGATTATAAACATCTTGTTGCATCTGAATCCCATTTCTGATCACTTAACTCTCATTTTCATTTGGTATTTCATGAGCACATTGAATAGTTTAAATCAGCCAGTCAAGTGATCATGAAAAATAGGGATTGGGGGTAAGCAGTCAGCGACACAAAGCAAACTAAGAAAAAAATACTTCCTCACTATATGGAGCCTCCAAATGTAAAATAGAACCTTCTGCAGGGTGAAAGGAAAAAAAAATTCATGTAAATCAGAGCTGTACGATTCAGTAATTTTTACGAACACACAGACAAAGATTTGAGGTCTTTATTTTAGGAGGTTCGCTGCCCTTGGCATTTACACCTCACTTTACTTGTTTTATTATTTCTTGTTCTGGCGGGGGGGGGGGGGGGGGGGGGGGGAGATGATATGGATAAATTTTAATCTATTAGTTTCAATTTTGCCCGGGCAGCGGCCCTTTCGGCCTGCTCTTTACGATGTCCAACTGCCAAGGTATCTTTAACGTGCGCAACGTGCACACGGGCCCTCCGAATTTGTGCGACAAAGACACACATCTGCTTTTATTTATAGAGAGGCGACCGCAAAATGATATGACTTATGCCCAGTCCAACTTGACAGAGGTAAGAAACTCCTCAGGTGGAGCAAAACAAATGGTGATCTTCAGAGGAAGAGTGGATTCTTTCATTAGATGTTTTGGCCCTCAACTTACTGACATCTTCTAGAACCCCAGCCACACCGAGGTCATCACTTCTCTGTGTTCGTCACCCACCCATTCAGGTGAATGAAACTTGACAGTGCATTTGGAAGTGCTCTGTTTAACTGACACAGAGTACATGTCACATACAGATGTAAACAAATTACCTGTATCAGATGAACTATCAGGGGACTTCTGTGCACAACTTTTCTGACCTGAGGAAATCACAAGGGTATAGTTATAAAAATTGGACGCTTGATTTAGAAATTTTAAAAGTACAATTAGTTAAAAAGGCTTTTTAATCTTATTAGAATAGAAAATGTCTTTGTCCAACCAGACATTACACCAGTTTAAAGTAAGGACACAGGAGAGTTTAAAGATTGCATGTTTCCATTTCAACTCAATCTGATAATATCAGACTCTGGTGTGTAGATAAAACAGCTAAGATTTCTTTCCTTAAACAAAATTCCAGAAACCTGCCAGTGTAAACAGGCCTTACTTGTTATAAATGCCAGTGGATTAATGGTGATAACTGCTGGTCTAGAGCAATGCATAAACTTAATGAGACAGCACGATACATCAGTCTTTATCACTAGTTTGAGCAGACTTGCCTGATGTGTTGGTTTCAGTTTGAGCAGGACTGCTGTGTGTGTTGGGGTTTTCAGTTTGAGTAGGGTTGCTGTCTATGTTGGGTTTTTCAGTTTGAGCAGGGTTGCTGTCTGTGTTGGGTTTTGCTGTCTGGGAAGGTTTGCCTGATTAAAGAAAACAAAATTACTTTCAAATAGTCCAATTCTCTTAAAAATTCAAATCAATGGCTGACTGATCGAATTTTGTAAGTAGATTTCAGGTAATTTTACATGAGATTACAAAACCATCTTTACCAAAAGAAGTTGCGATTTCAAACACCTGAAGACTATAAAAAATACTAATGCAAAAAGGCATTTGTCCTTAATGTTAGTATGGTAGTTTGATGAATTCACAAGATGTGCAGCTATGAAAAGCCACGCATCAAACCTCAGAATTGAGATATAAGGCTTGACCTGCCGTTCTTACAGTACGGGTAAAGATCTACCTCAAGCTGTGCAAACTTGGATCAGATGTTCATATCAAGTATTTCATCATTAGCATGTCCAAATATGGAATTTTAGACTCAGTTGTTTTTCCTTAAATTTCTTTCTTGTTGCCCCCACCCCTCCCCTCCCTCTTGAAGAAAAAGAAAAACAAACTTAAAATTACAAAGTCAGAACACTGGAAGGTTTAAAGATTTGCATGTATCCATAACAACCCAGTTGATAAATATCAGAATCTGGTGTGTAGATTAAAAGCTAAAGTTTCTTCCCTGAAATAGAATTCCTAAAACCTGCCAGTGTAAACAGACGTTAATCGCTATAGATTCCAGTGGATTAATAGTGATAATTCTAACGCAGTGGTTCTCAACCTTTTCCATACAATTGTTCACTTAGGCCCCAAATTTTCTTCTATTCCTCCCCCCCCCCAAGTGCTAATCCAACCCCAACATGCCATCACCAGTACACAAACTGCATGTAAGTTACGGTATCAAGTTTTTCAAAGCTTTATTTAATGACAATAGGCATTTTCATTATCAATTATAAAGAAACAGAAAAAGCATTCACCAAAAGCACCAACAATTGGCCTCCCTGCTCTGAAAACCCATATGGCAGGCTGGCATGTCCTACTATCTGCAATACTAAATGATCAAGGAATTTGAACTGCATGTTCTGAACAGCATTTGTTTGTTTGTTTTGTTGCATGCAGACTATTATAGCAACAGATAATATGGATTTGAAAGTTAAAAGAACAGACCATGTTATCATGACACTGCATAATACTGTAATCGTTTGTCAGAAAAATATTTGTCCCCTAATCTCCCCCATTTGTTTTCGTACTCCCCCCACCCCTTATTTAACCAATACTGTCATTTTCACTCCCCCCCATTTCCCCATTTCTTCATTTTTGGTCCTCCTTTCCCCACTTCAAAACTCGCCCCTGATATCACCTCCATTGAGAATCACTGACAAAGAGCATGGCATAAATACACACTTACCTGATGTTTTGGGGTTTGCAGTTTGAGCAGGTTTACTGGTTGTGTTGGGGTCTGTTGTCTGTGAAGGTTTGTCTGATGAACTGGGGTTTGCCACTATTGGGAAAGTAAAAAAAAATTACTTTGAAACATTCCAATTCTCTTGAAACTTCAAATCGATGGCAGACGAATGAATCCCAATAAGTACCATTGCACTAATTTTATGGGGCAGCAAAAAAAATAAATACTTGCACCCAAAGAAGTTGTGATTTCAAAACCTGAAGCTTAATATAAAAAAAAAAAACTCTGCAAAAAGGCATTTATCCTTATTGCTGGTACATAATTTTGTATCTGCAACATGATATTAATAAGTTACATGAATTTACAAGGTGTGCATGCGGCTATGAAAAGCCGTGCATCAAACCTCAGTTTTGAGATACATTCTTACAGTGCAGGTAAAGATTCACCTCAAGCTGGGCAAATCTGGATCAGGTGTTCATATCACTAAGTGTTCCATCATGAGCACGTCCAATTGTAGAACTTTAGACTCAGTCTTTTTTGGCTGTTTCTTGAGTCCAAATTGTATTTCATATTCAGTATATCAAAACTCTCGTCCTGCGAGAGGCCACCATTGTGTCCCACATTTTCTTACCTGGATCCTGCAGAAGGCCACTTCATTTTATAGCAACCCCTCGTGTCTTGTTTATTTAGCTGCTATGCCTATAGTTTTTTTAATGTTTTTTTTTTCACACTAGTTTTGCTTTGTCTGTCCTGTCATCCCTACTATGTCTAATAAAATGGTATCATTGGATTACGTTTATTACTATTCATAACTATTCGTCATATTCATGCAATAGTGCTGAGGTCTGAAGTTCGAACTGGGAAAAATCTTAGGCTAACTTTTGACTTTGATGCTGGTTGTCGTCTACATGTGAAATGAGAAGGGGGCCATCTGCTGATCTGAAAAGCCGTTCTATGTCTGTAATAATGAATGTTGTTGTGAGTCGTGCCTTTCCTGTAAATAAATTTTTGTATTAGTTCGCCTCAGGATTTGATCTCCTTGGTATAAACCACCTTGTAAGAGAGGACTATAGCACTACCACCGTTGTGCAACTGCTGCTGCACCTCTTCCATGAAAAGTCCTGTCTTGAACAGGCAACATATCCAATCCACCTGTTTTTAGATTACATGTATATCTTTAATTTCTTAAGCTTTGAAACATCACAGACCCCAGGTATATTATTTTATACTAGCTGGGGTACTTGGCTTTGCTTTGGATAAACCTGTTACTGGCTCATGATATGATCATTATTATTACATCCTAGTAAGTGCCCCATTCTTCAAATGGTAAAGAAACAAAGGACACTACTTCAGACAGAAAGAAATCAGCACAAAAACTTTGATGCCGAGATGCATAACTGAGCATCAGACCTACATGTATATAATGTGCATGGCCTGTCAGTTTTTATCACCAGTGTCCTGTTAACAGTGGGGTCAGCTGTTGAAAAGGTGCAGCTGATCTCCCCAATCTGAACTTGACATACTTCAAAACTGGCACATGATGGCAACCCATGGCCAGAAGCACACAGCTGAGCACATTCTTCCCTATCCTCCACCTGAGCTTGGCCATCATCATGACCGTCAATGTACTGGTGTTTCCGTTCCACATAATCAAACAAGTGATTACCTGAAAGATCCACGCAGAAAAGATTACAGTTAGTGTGCCCAGTTGAACAATATAATATGGTTTTCTAAAGACAAACAACAACAGCTTTGGTCCTCCACATGCATGTTACCTACTCACCTCACCATGATCACTATTTATAAAACAATATAATTGGATCCGAGACATAAGATACTGAGACGGATCAATTCGTCATATTCCATCCGTCGACTTACATGTGTATCACTGATGTCAACAATGCAACAATTCACACCAAACCCCTTCATAACTGAATGAAAAAAATAGTATTTACCATACTTAAACGCGCTCAATTTGTGGATCTGTAGTGGGAGAAGGAATGGTTCATCTCCGTATTCTGTGTCTCGGATCACATACAGCATACCCCAGAAATCATCAAACTATGATTAGGTCAATATCTAATATTTCTGGGCAAAGATAACATATTCATTTTCAGTGTCTTTTCTTACTGTTATGTTAAACTGATTCTTTTTTTCATTCAAACTGCTGGCACAAATCATATTATTTTGCCAAAATTCTGGTTTTGTGACTGTTTGTATTTTTCTCATTTTGTTGTGCAACAATATGTGCTAATTTTTAAAAAATCCTTTTTTCTTTATCTTTCCTGCCTTGTGGTCCAAGACACCATTTTGCGCTTTCATCTTGGAATCTAACCACTGCATCACTTCCAGCCTCCATACATTGATGGATTTGCTGCCCTCTGAAAATCGGAGCCTGGGCTCACAGCTAAGTACTCATATTGGTTTCATATGCCACATTCTTTTATTTGTTCACTTGTTTATTGGTTCAATTTTCCACTCTGTTATATTTTTTTTTCCTTCATAAAGGTAAATTTACCAAAAGCTTGGCTTGTCTTCCCTTTTCCTTTGCATTTTATTGTATCATTTCTGCATTATTTCTTATCTGTGGCTTTGCTACATACATCTTTTTCTTTTTGCCATATTTTGTCAAGTATGGTCACTGGCTGGTAGATTGGAACCACAAAACAGAATTCAGAAATTCTCTCAAACTTGTGGAAAGATGAGAAAGGAAAAGAAGATTTCTGCTTCCAAACTTTTACACTTTCTTAATAAATGTGCCAATCATGTCAATTAAGGCTGTGTAAAAAATTGTTGAGATTTAAACAAAACATCATATACCTGTGATTAAACAGAGTATCACCATACTTTACAATACATATGGATAATTATCACGATAAAAACTACTCATGTTCAAACTGTTAAAAAAGTGAATGAAATATGAGTCAACTGTTATTTGTCAAAGTTAATGAGAAAATTAGCTTTCTTTCTAGTGTAGAATACCATTTGTTGTCAAACAACTTGGGGCAGACTTTCTCATAGATAATACAATACACTCACGAGAGTAAGGAACGCAACTGGTATCTTTTGTTGTCGAAGTCTTGGATTGATCATCCAAAATATGGGTCTTGTACAGTCTGCAAGTGCCATCTGAACACATCTCAAATGACTCACAACGGAAGTCAGAATAGGCAGTGCATTCCTTGGCACAAAGCTCAGCAGACTTGATATTGCTTACTTTTGCATCAGCACCGAAGCTGAAAACTTCAGCATTGTATTTTGTGTACTCAGCAGTATACAGTCCTGAAACAGAATGGTGGCTGATTTATAACTTGAAATGAATAAATTCGGAAAAAGGGGTAATTCATACAATAAAAATTTTCTAGAAATCTCAGAAATGAAAAATTAGAATCGAAAGCTCCATAAAAAAGTGAATAATACTAAAAGTGAAAAAAACCCATTTCAAATAAGTATTCCACAATTAAAAATATGTCCATTGTTGGAAATTATTTAAAACATAAATGAAAATTTTAGGCAGTTGAATTTTCATCAGCCAAATGGTCATGGTAGTCTTTGCAAAATGTCTCATTCACTATTTATAAACAGATCAGTTACAGGTAACAAACAGTTATAGCCAATGTAAAGCTTACTGGAATAAACATTAAAATTTTCATTGGCAATGACACCGGTGTTGGTAGCATTTTCCAGATCAGGGTGGATACTAGATATTCGACAAGTGCCTATAGTGAAAATGTAGTCAAACGCCTCACAGTCAAATGTGTTCTCCTGAAATAGAGGCATGGAAAGAGGGTCAGATATTGCTATCAATTATTATGGTACTTCAATACTAAATGTATGAAAATGTTTTCTCAATTTTTCACTTTTCACTTTTTCGATCCAGTGGCCATTTGAGCTGGAGCTATTCTGTCTGTTGATATGACAAAGACTGCAGGTTTTCGGCAACTGTGTTTTGCTGAATGTTTTCACAGGATGTTTTCTCTGGTTTTATGAAGTGTTGTTATTGGTTTGTTTCTGGTGCATAAATGCTGGTGAATAAACTACAATGTAAAATAGATTCTAAATGTGGTCACACTTTCCAAAGGATCTGTATGACATTATGATCACATCTATTAAGTGACATTCTACAGGATGAAGCAGAGTAAGCCTATGTGCAATAGCTGATTTTAACCGGCCGACTATTTGGATGGTGATGTCATGACATTGAGTTTCAGTGAGAAAAAACTAGTTGGCTTGTGCATGAGGTCTTATTGAAACTCAATTTTGTGAAGTCACCATCCAACTAACTGACATATAAAATTGGCTGGAGTGCCTAGGATAAGTCATAAAGGGACAGACGTTTCTAAACAAAATGTACTACAACTGCATTTGTCTGAACCATTGCCTAGAAGCAAGTATCAAACATTCCTATCTTTGATCTCATTTTGTTATGTATTATCTCAGAACCAATAGACTAGTGACCTGGCAGTGGCCATTATTTTCAGTTTTTCATTCTCTTTTCAGTTGTCAATCTTATTTTAAAGTTGTTTTTTCTTTTTACGTGTAATATACAAGTTCATTTATCTTTCTTTTGGATTTTGTTGTTAAGTCATACAGAATGCATTTAACATTTTCTAATGTGGAAGGTATTGCAACTGAGCATGACATATCTTTTCTCTGTTTTTTTTTTTTTTAATAATTTTTTTTATCCAGTTTTCTTGGTTTCTCTCTCTCCTCTCATTCTACAACTTACAATTTACCACCCTTTTCTGTTCTGGTTACTAATCAAATTTGCCATTCCTGGAGGATGAGGAACCAACAGCAGCAAAACAACTGAGAAGTCTTTCCATATTCTCATACTGTTTTATTTATTTTCAGATACTGTTTCATTTGCTGCAGTTTTTTTGTTTTTTTTCTTTGTTTTAAACCTGATGGAGGATTTGTCATCTTCAAGCTTGTTTAATTTCTTTGATATTTTCTACTCTTTTGCAATGTATTGTATAATTTTGTTGTTTTTGACTCCTAACAGGAGCACATATTAACTTTGTAACGAGCCATGCTGGGATCCCTACAGGCTTTCTGGTTGTTTTTTTGCCCTTTAATTAATTTGTTCATTCTTTAAATGGTGGCTAGTACAAAAAGAGATTCAGGTACCATTATACACATTCTTGCACACTCGGTCACGCTGATGCTATTGTGGAATACGGATATTGCCCCATCTGGAAGTTTGAACCCTGGGGTGACAACAAATTTCCTCAAAAGGCCACCTGTTAAAGATGGAAAAGGAAAACACATAGACACAGAGATAGATCAGTGTGGGCATTTATCTTCAGTTCAGTGCATTCACACTGATACTACAATCACCAATTTTTCATGATGATCTGCCAATAAAACTTGTTACATTGCGTAAACTGACCGACACTATACCATGTTGCCAACTAAGCCTAAGCCCTAATTTCCATGCAGAAATATTAAAACTCAGTTAACCAGATTCCCATTTATTGAATGAATGTCTTGGTTTCTGCAACAGAGACTCTAAGAGAAAAATATCAAAAAAAAATATGTTGAATGTTTTATAACTGTTATATCCAGCCCCTCTGTGTCTTATAATTAGCATTTTTGAAGAACTTGACTTTCTATAAAGAAATGTATATATAATATATAATATACAGATAAGATAATGGCTTCTTTCACTGGAGGGAACATGGAGGTCTTGAGGCAAGTGAGGCAAGCCTCTCATGTCAACAGTACCAGGTTTGCATCCTGGTCGGTGCAGGCATGTTGGAATTTTGGGATTTTTCTCATATTTTCCTGTCCCTGATCCTATGGTTGGTAGGATCGAGCACCTAGTCTTCTCGGATAAGGACGAAAAATTCGGAGGGCACATGTGCATGTTGTGCACATTAAAGATACCTTGGCAGTTGGAAATTGAAAAGAGTAGGCCCAACAGGCCGCTGCCCGGGCAAAATTCTACAAAACTAATCCCTACCACAACAAGAAGAATAAAACAATAAAAAGTGAGGTGCAAATACAAGGGCAGCGAACGTCCTCAAATAAAGATCTAAACACACCTCTTTTCATTTGAATATTCTTGTCGATGCCTGGCAAAACAATTTATTTACTTATTTTGTCATTCCCTCATGCAATCAAACATGCAATTTCTACAAACCCCTTCTTCAGGCCCATCTTAACATCACTGTAGGCCTCTGGGCAAAGCAACAGGCTGTGGCATGCCCTTTAACCGCAACTACTCAGAAATTTGCATGCACTGGGCCCCTTAACCCTTAGGGCCCATAGGCAACTGCCCAGTGTGCTCATGCGTTGAGGCAGCTCTGCTCTTCTTTGTTCACTGATTCACTGGTTTGTCAGTTTTCCAGTATACCCACCCACGTGCTAGAAGCTGGCAATGTAAACTGTACTGTAAACACTTGATTTGACTAATCAATAGCTATAATCAATACTTTGGATGGCAACATCCGTTAGTCACCCTTTGAATTGTCTGTGATTTCTGTGTGCTGAACAAAAATAACAAATATGCCCATGGTGAAAATTATCTCGTTCTTCTCTCTAACAATGCTAATAAATGAGTGGAATTCTCCAGAAAAATGCAATGGCAAATAATACGGCAAAAAAAAAAAAAGGTAAATAGCACACTTTGATATTCAGATGAATGGTAGAAATATTCATGTCATACAACAATGTGTGAAACACTGAAAAGTGTTGTATCATATTGATGATTCATTTATGAATAACCCAGTGATATCTCCAATGAAAACCAACTAAATTTATGTGACGGATTCTGAGATCCACATCCAACAAACTCACAATGGCAAACACATAAATTTTGATCCTTACCTTCACTATTCTCTGGATCTGTAGGCATCAGGACATCATCTCTTATATCAGTGGCTAGGTAACCAATTTCCTGAAAGACCGAAATAAATAAAATTAACAACACCAACAAAAAAATTATAAACAAGCCTATTCATTCATTCTTCGACCAACACATGGAACCAACTAAAGACAGAATGAAAAAAAATGAATAGAAATACCATAGTTTTGGGGAATCGAACAAAAAAAATTACAGCAATACAACATAATATTTTAATACAAACAGAGCAGTCATACTGGCTGACTGGGTTGTGTTTAAATCATACATTATATAAAGAGCATTCGCAAACATATCTCGACCCATCAAGCCAAATACTCTCTCGCGCATCCCTCATTTCTAAGCTTATTAAGTGTTGTATCATGGTGAGTTTTAATACTGCATTAAGTCTTCACATGTATAGCTTGACAAAACAACTACAATAAACAAAGCAAACGGAGTCGTCGCATTGCTCCTGTGACTTAACAACTGGGAAGTTGCAGTGTTAGCCGGTGTAGCAGGCCAGATTATACCCCCGCCAGACTATACCCGGGGTTAAACTGGCCTAGCCCAGAATATCCCCCGGGGTATATTCTGGGCTAGGCCAGTTTATACCCCGGGGTTTACTTTGGGCTAGGCCAGACTATACCCCCCCTGTCCAGATTATACCCCCTACTTTTTTTTAAAAACAAGTCAAGACCGTAGTTTATTTCAACTTTAGTTTGAATTGTTCATTATCACTGTCATCAGATATCATATTGAAGCACACATTTTTGACTCTTGTAAATTATGATACATTTAAAAGGACATAAACATGCTTAAAAAGCATTGGTATACAAAAGGATTGAAAATCAATTGAAACTGATATTGTTACGATCACGTGCGTGAAGATGGTCACGACCACGTGTGTGATGAGTACCTAACTTATTTACCTTTCAAACCCAGCTAACAAGCCAAGCAAGCAGACCAGCGATCATCGGACATATGGAGTGAGATTTAAATTAAACGATATTTAATTATAAATGCATGACAAAACTTATGTCAAAACATTCAACTCATGATAATCACATACATAATCACAAAAACAGAGATACTTCAAATTTACTCTTGGGGATCATGGCTATTATCTATTCCCCGTTTCACATCTAGATCTAATCCCTTTGTCTATAAACTTAACTACGTATACTTAATAGTCTCTGTCAACAGCTGCCCTCCTCGTTGATGCAGTTTCACTTCTCCAGAGTTCACACAATCCTTTCTAGATCTTTAATTTCGACGATAAAAGGGGAAACAGACGCCCCTGGCTTCACACTAATAAGAACACACAGTTCACACCCGCCATCGTAGATTACTTGTTCCTTGAGGGGTTCTCGACATCCCGTCCTCAAGACTCTTCAACTTGCAAACACACAGCACACCGACGGTTCACACCCGCCATCGTAGATTCACGAGCTTCTGATGGGTTCCCATCCTATCATCAGAACTCCTCAACTTCTGGTCCCCATGGAACGACCTTCCACTGGTCGCCCGGACCGATAAATTCTTCTTATTGGGAAATAAATGTGAACATCATGGATCCCTCACACACCTAACACTTCTGGTCCCCACTGGCACGACCTTCCACTTGTCGCCCGGACCGATAAATTCTGCGTCTTCCTTTAGGAATGAATAACTTGGGAACCTCATAGATTCCTCACATACATAACACCCCTGGTCCCCATGGCACGACCTTCCACCTGTCGCCCGGACCACTTCTCGCTGCGTCTTCCTTTAGGAATGAATAACTTGGGAACCACGTGTGTCGAGCTTCTCCTCTACTTATACTCCCGAGGTTTTTGCACACGCGACTAGTTTAAAGCGAGTCGTGTGTATCTATCCACGCTCGTCAACAATGTTAAAAACCGTGTTTTCCCCTGCTAAGCTCACCCCCCTAGACTCGTGGCGCACAAGGCCACCGACCTTCCTCGTGATATTTAATCTTTCATGCTCGACAACAACTTTAAACTCCCCTTCTCCCCTACTAAGTTTAGCCCCTCTACACTCGTGGCGTACAAGGTCATCAACCTTAATCGTGACAATATGATTAAACTTTAACACTAATTTTACTTGTGTCCGTTGGTATTATTATTGTTTTGGTTTTTTTATAATTAGTTGTCCATGAGTTAAACATGTATTGTAATTTTTTTGTTTGGCACCACTAACATATACTTAGTGGCAAGGTATGAACTAATTATAAGACTCATAAGTGTAAAGTTATCTGAATCTTATTATAATTTTTGAAAATCAGAAATGTGCTTGATATGTCGGAACAACTAGATCTATATATAAAGTTACACTGATGCAGAGAGAAAGGCCAGAAAAGAATACATAGAGAAAAAAACAACAACAACATTTTAACAACTGGACTGGCAGATGGTGCAATTCCATCATCCAGCAGACATTAAATACTTCACACAAAACTAAATACATACTAAAATTGTTTCACATAATGAATTTAACCTGTCCAGATCCACTTGAAACGTTACAGAAAGCTAACCAGTAATATACAATAATAACAATAAGAAAACCAAATCATCTTATTTACTCTTGAAAATAAAGAGAATATAATCAATATCAGAATCACCATCATCTTGGAATAATACAAAGATAAGAGGGAATATAAAAATGACCTACACATCATTCTAGAATCTATAAGCAGCAATAATATATGTGTATATGTACCAAGTACATGTAAAAAATAATGTGTTAAATCTTTTCAACTATTATAAGTAGAACTGGACTGAAAGCTTTAGCGAAGTAGCTTTGATAGTCATGTAAAATGACAGATTAAATCCATTGAGACAACAGTGCATTGCAGAAAGTAATTATAGTATGTTATGGCAAAAATTCGATGGATCATGTTGCATGAACATGTCTTGTTAGTAAATTCTTTGATAGCGTATTTGTAGAAATGTATACATTTTATGTAGCTCATGGTTTAAGGCACTGGATTAGTGTCACTCACGTTCGTTGGCATGTTGTAGTTGTTTTTGTAGTTGATTGCCATTGAGTAAAATTTGCACGGTACTGTTTCTTTGGCACTGACATACACTTAGTCCCAATGGATGAAATAATTAACGGACTCATAAAAATGAAGTCATTTTAAATATTTTTTTGTGTACAAATACACAGTTGTTAAATCCCTTGGCAAGGGACGTGTTAAGCTTAGGAAGGTAAAGACGGACAAGGTCTTTTCTTTTTTTTTTTTTTATTTCATTTCACTCGCGAGTGACATTCCCTTACTCACTATAAGTTATAACACATAAGTTCAATCTTTCAAATACCTTGCAAACTAATCCAGTGTCTTAAACCGTAATGTACATGAAATGTATATCTTTCTACAAATAACCTATCAAAGAATGATACTCACTAACAAGAAATACTGTTAATGTAACATGATCCATTGAATTTTGCCTCAACATGCTATAGATCTTATTACCTTTTATAATGCACTACTTTTGTCTCAGTGGACTTACTCTGTCGGCCTACACAACTGTCAAGGCTATTTAGTATTTCACTAAAGCTTTCTGTCCAGTTCTACTTGAATATTTGAAGAGATTTAACACGTTTTTATTATATATAGTTGATACACATACATTGCTGCTTATAAATTCTAGAATGATTTGTAAGCATACGCGGCCATTTTTACACTCCCTCTCATATCTTTGCAATTTCCAAGATGATGATGATGATTCTGACATTGATATTTCTCTATATTTTCAAGAGTAAATAACATGATTTCGTGTTCTTATTGTTATCATTATTACTGGTTAGCATTCTGTAACGTTTCGAGTGGATCTGGACAGGTGGAGTTCATCAGTCGCAAACATTAAGTGCCTATTTAGTTTTATATCTGCTGGATGATGGAATTGCACTATCTATCAGTTGGATTATCATTGTTATTTTTTTCTGTGTGTTCTTTTCTGGCCTTTTCTCTCTACATCATTATAACAAAAAATACAATGCATGTTTTACTCATGGCCAACTAACTATCAAAATAATAATAATAATAATAATATCATCAACACTCACGAGTGAAATTAATGCTGAAGTCTGATCATGTCAGTTTGAATGGATACTCAACTCTTTTGTATATCAATGCATTTTAAGGCATGTTTGTTCCTTCTAAAATGTATCATGATTTACAGGAGTCGAGAATGTAGGCCTATGTATGTACACCAAAGTTAACTAAGGCTGAAATAAACTGTTATTATTATTTTCTCTAAATTGCATTATGACTTGTTGGTGTCAAGAATGTGTTCATGTATGTCTTAATATGATATCTGATGACAGTGATGAAGAACAGGCTGAAATAAACTGTGGTCTTGACTTGTTTTTAAAGAAAAAGCAGGGGGTATAATCTGGACTAGGGGGGGGGGGGTATAGTCTGGCCTAGCCCAAAGTAACCCCAGGGTATAAACTGGCCTAGCCCAGAATATACCCCGGGGGATATTCTGGGCTAGGCCAGTTTAACCCCGGGTATATTCTGGGCGGGGGGTATATTTTGGCCTGTTACACCGGGAGTAGCAGTGACGGTCTTCTGGTATCGGGAAAACAATCATAAAGTGGTAGATGAAGTGGCCAGTACACATGACAGAACACAAAAAAAAAAAAACAACAACAACAACAAAAGGAAGGACAAGACAAACAGACTCTGTTCAAGCACGAACAATAACACACAAATAAATTGGGGAATGCGTATGTCTGAGGGACAAAACGGCCGGCCCAGTCAGCTAGCAATCCTAAGAAAATTCGATGCGTAGGTCGACGTTAAGTTTGCACTTAAGAACGACATCGTTCCTATGTAGATCTGTAGGCGCACTACATTCCACCGACGTGGGTTTGATGTAGAGGATCCGCCCCTACGACAATCCTACCAATGCTACGGAAATCTACGTCGGATAAACGCCGGGTTCCTGGCTGGGGAACTTGGAGCCTGTTCTCGGTAAGACAGACATTGGCGTAAGTTTATGATAAAAAATTGACACAACAGTAAATAGGATGGTCTAGTTTTAAGCAGGGGAGGGGGCTGAAGATGGTTTTAGAAAACACATAGGCATGTAGGCTATTAAATGAAAAAACAGTGTATCATCAGCACCATCAAATGGGTGTCAATCATTAATTACATAACAGATTTACTTTTCAGCTGCCATGGAAACGACAACCAACCTGAATTTTTATAATGAAAGCTGCGAAATTTTTGAAATTATGGAGAGGCTGTGACACTTTTGTTCTAACCTGCATGGGACTATCAGATCTAGCTGTTCTCCAAAACAGTTATTACAAGAAAATCATAGAGGCATTTTGCAATAACTTAACACTTCATCTTTTAAAATTTGTGCAAAAAATCTGATTTTCCTGATTTTTTCCTCTCTCAAATTCACACCGTTTAATCAATTTCATGCCAACTAATTCATCTTGAAAAGCAAGTGTACTGCGGCAACCCAGGCCATGTATCGGCAGTCAGTCATTCATTTCTCTCTTTTGACGCAATCAATGAACGAACCAGGTGTTCTCATCATTGATACTAAACCATATCTATCAAGTCTATGCAGTAAAGAGAGAAGAGAGAGAGAGAGAGAGAAAGGGTGGGAGAGAGGAGACGGCCTAAATGGGAGGGAAGAGGGAGAAAGGAAGGGAGGGTGTGAGGGAAATAGAGAGAGAGAGATAAGGTGGAAGAGAAATAGAGCGAGAGAGAGGGGAGGATGGGGGAGATGGATGGGCCTAGGGGGAGAGAAGACAGGGAGAGAGGAAGGGATCGAGAAGGAGAGGGGATGGGAGGACTCGGATAAGACAGAGGGGCAGAAAGGAGGGAGAAAGAAAGAGAGAGTTACTCTGGCTGGGTGAGAGAGAGAGAGAGAGAGAGAGAGAGTGTAGCATCTGCGGGCTACCCCTTGCCCTCCCCCGGTTTTGTTGTTGTGCTGGTGGCTGAGCATGTGTCCACTACTTTTTTCATTTTATTGTTGACTACCGTCAGAGTGTGCTGTACTCCGTGACCTGACCTTCTTTTCTAGTGAGTAGTTTTTTTCCTCGCTCGCTTGTTGTCAGGTGTTTTGACTCGTTCAGTAAATATTAGTATGTTCCCGAATATTCGGTAACGTGGTGGAAACGAATGTTTACGCCAGATTTGGCCTTGAGTGATGTAACCTGATGACGTATTGATGCGTGATTGGTTAGTTTGTGCGAGAGCAAAGGTAACGTTTATTTCGGGAACTTTCTGTAGGAATGTTTATATATATAGACCTGTGTGAGTGGTTGGTGGGTGAGTAAGTGAGTTTCCTTTTGTGTGGCGTAGATATTTAGTTTCGCTGGTGTCTTCCTAGTAATTTATTGTTCACTATACAGTTATTAAACTTTAGTATTATTTAATCTATCGTCGGATCTCGTGTTTATTTCTTTTACAGCTGTAATAGTTTCGTTTTCTAAAGGGTTGTAGTTAGATCAACTAACTCCCCCCTACTATAACGTGCTAGAACAACCTCAGCTGTTACGGAGAGAGAGAAAGAGAGAGAACGAGAAAGACAGAGGGAGAGACAGAGAGAGAGAACGAGAAAGAGAGAGAGAGAGAGTGAGTGAGATTTTTATTTTATCTAAGGGAGAGAGGCAGAAGAGGAAACAGAGGGGGAGAGAGGAAAGGAGAAGGAGAGGGAGGACTGGGATGAGATAAGAGTCAAAGAGTTACTTCGGGTGGGTGAGAGAGAGACAGAGAGAGAAAGAAAGAGAGAGAGAAAGAGAGAGCAGAGAGAGAGAGAGATGTTTATTTTACCTATAAATAAATGCGCATAAACACAATCTGTTAAACAGACTACGAATTCATCAAATACATTGTTGTGTATCTGGTTAACTTCCAAATTCAGCCATTCAACATTTATACCTTGGAAAAGGAAAGCTTAGTCCTATATTCGGCGCTAACATTATTTTAGGGAGATGAATAATGCCAGATAAAAGCGCGACTCCCCTTTGACAACTAAGCGGCTCCCTAAACTTATTTTTAGAAGAGACCTCGAGCAGCAAACGCTAACGACCAATCGTTGACGTGCACTAAAAATAGTATGCGAGAACCAGCCAATCGAATATCCTAAATATTTTTAACCATGTTAGTGGCGATGATTTAAGTAACTAGGGCAGACTATGCAGGGAAACACCCAACAAGTCGGATAAGAGGGATAAGACGCTTAGTCTACAGAGCAATTCTATTCGCAACACGATATGTTCAGCAAGCCCATGGACAAAATGAAGAGTTTATTTTCCTGCTTTAAACGTCAAGGTAAGGCAATATTGTATGGCATGTACATTATTATACCGGCATATCGACTGCTAACCCGTATTCCAGTTCATAATGTCGCTAACTATACAACCTACCGGTACACTAAATACATTTTCCACTGACTTTATCATATTCTGTATCATAAACAGCATTGAACACGAAAAATTCTGATTACCAGTGCAGGGAAGTGTTTTCTAAACTGTTTGGTCCCAGTATATTCAAAACTTATTAATAAAATTTTATCAGTTCTATTCTAAATCAACCATGTGCAACCATTTTGTTAATTGAAAAAATTCGCTGCTCAAAATGCCGATTAGGCCATTTCATGTTGCTTATTCATTTGAAAATTAAAAAAAAAAAAAAAACGATTGTTAAATAATATTATATTCTGAATTCTTGTAGTGTTGATTATACTCCCATGGGTGTGCTCTGAGTCCACTAAATGAAATCACCAGAACTATGATCAAGTAGTATAAATCAGTTCAAGCAATCAGACAGGAAGAATTCAGTGCCGCTGTCCATTATACGTTAAAGTCAGCAAATTATACGAATAGATTTCAGCTATCAGACGACAACAGTTTTGGAAGGAGTGCCATATAATGATGACATACACAGCTTTAGTCAAGCAGTATCTCATGATCTGAGTGCCCTCACCCAGCCGCGCATCAACCATAAAAATATTCGTCTAGAGACCTGACTCCTCTGCACTCATGCGGCCCACTGTATATGAACGCTCCTAAAGCCGAGTACTTGAAAATATTCTTGCTGTGTGCTTCTAATGGAACTCCTCCCACAGTTCAGAGCCAACGAATTTATCCAACAATTCGCAGTATCATGCCGATGTGTATTAAAAGGAATCGTTTCTTTTCTTTTTTTTTTCTAGATAGCCCGGGAGAGGATGAGCAAATACCCCGCCGCAAGATGGTGATTGTTGGTGACGGCGAATGTGGAAAGACATGCTTGGTAAACAGAATGGCAACAGGAAATTTCATCGACATCGGCTACGTCCCAACTGTTTTTGAGACAGAAGTGGTCAATGTGAATACGGGGAATGAAACAGTGGAACTGGTTATCTATGATACTGCTGGTATGTATATTGTCCATCATTTGTCTATCCGCCCAAGAGGGGTTCGGTCATCCATCCACTTTTTCTTTGCATTTTATTATCATTTCTGCAATATTTCTTATTCGAGGCCTAGAATTTTTTCATCCTCCATATTCCATTAAGCTGTTCATTGTCAGAGTGATAATTATACCCGGTACATCATTACAAAGGTAGCTTTCCGGTGATATAGTTTTTCAGAGAAACATCCCCGCAAACTGTTTTCATATGTTTGCTGTTCCAAGATCTCAAAGACATTTTTTACTCGCGTTACTGGTTCCACTGTATTGTGCTGGGTCCGAAACATTTTCTTAATCCTATTTTACACTCGGGGTCTAACAGATCCCAAACACCCACTCTTCTCATCATAGCATCCCCCAAGTGAATGTAAAATAGGGTTCATGTCAAAGGAAAACTTCAAAATTTAATGTTCTTTTCTCTTCCCTAATCAGGTCAAGAAGATTATGACCGACTGCGACCATTCTCATATGGTGACGTGGATGTGGTACTTATCTGCTTCTCCCTGGCTGACCCCGACACCCTATGCAACGTTATGGAAAACTGGTCGCCAGAGATTCGCTATTTCTGTGGAAATGCTCCTATAATTCTTGTTGGAAACAAGAAAGACCTGAGGGACTCTGAATCTTCCTTGTCTTCAGCGTCCTCCAAAGCATCACTGAGCTCCAGAGACAACTCCAACACTAATGGACTGTCACAAGCAAACAATCAGGTCAACGCTTCAGCTTCACACAATTTGGAAATTGACGACAGTAATGCCTTAACTGGTGACACGACTGCCACAACAACAATGGAAAAATCAGCGATTCCATCTCTATACGCATCATCAAGGCCTGTTTACAGGGCCAGTGCACCAGTGAAGCACAGCGAAGGAGCCTTGACTGCCAATAAAATTGGTGCTATGGCATACTTTGAGACGTCAGCACTCACTGGTGACAATGTTGAAGAACTGCTTCTAGCCACAACTAAAGCAGCTATTTTAGGGTCCAAAAAGTCCAGAAAATTCAAGCCATTCACAGACACTTTGAAAAGCTGGAGGTCCTCTGCAGCACTCGCAAAATGACAAATTTTTTAGCCATATTTCTTATGAAATATAACCTCACAATAAAATGGGTGCTCTGCCCATAGTTTCAAGATTAAACTGAGCCAGAACATCGAGACTCAAACACTGGATGTGTGTAGCTTGGAGCGATATTTTTACTGTCAACCAGAGTGAGGTGGCTGGCTTAGGAAACTGGATTTCCTGAATGTAAGGTAACCAACCGGTTGAGTCAACCCCTGACAAATACTGTGGGACATCAGGTGCCATCAAGTATGAAATAAACATTTGAAAAGGTCATGCGCCGAGATAGTCGTCACTGTCTCACAAAGAGACAAAACACTTGACACACTGGACTATTCAAGAACACAACAATGAGCTGACCGCCATTTAAATGCTGCATGCATTCTGTGAATGACCAAGATGACTCAAATGGCAAATATGAAATCTTACTGATACTCAGTAATAGTTACACTATTAATAAGGGTTGCCATACCAGGAATAGTCTTCCAATGTCACTTGGAGATCTTACTGATGATTCACTCTGTACAATGTATGAATTCCTTAATAGCATGTTGTAATTGTCTAACCATGATGTTAGATAATGAGCTTATGCTGCAGACCTGTGTCCAATGTTGGACCAGAAAACATTGGTCTGTTATGGATGTTGCGCAAGACCAGTAAGAAATGCTCAATATATCACATATCTATATAATTATGTCTATACCATTTCAGATGTTTGACTGCAATTCTCATTCAACTTAATGTATTTTTTTAAAACTGTGATTGTTTTATAAAGATATTTGTGAGCACTGACAAAAATCTGTTTATTTCATTCCATAAGGTATTTATTTATTTCTCGCTGTATAGTTTTGTAAAATACTGTCCTGAAATGGGTGATAAACTGTGATATGTGTTAAGTATTTGAAGTAAAAGCATGTACATATATGAATATCTCTCAGGTGATGTGCCATCATACTAA
Organism: Onchidella celtica; assembly: GCA_963931925.1. Lineage (NCBI taxonomy): Eukaryota > Metazoa > Mollusca > Gastropoda > Systellommatophora > Onchidiidae > Onchidella > Onchidella celtica. The sequence goes on from OZ007571.1 coordinate 57,325,716, forward strand.
TTTAAGCAATTATCTATAGTGATTGTGATGAATAATTTATAGCATTCCCACAGAATCAGTGGTTGTCATGACACAGAAAATACGAATGTGATATGAAATTTACTTAAGCTTGTCGTCTCCATCAAAGTTTATGTGATATTCACTATATTTACTTTTTTCTTCCACTGAATCTTGTATAATGTTCTAGTGATTTTTGTGATAAAGTACTTGGTTCATTGTGATTCAAAAGTCTTCCTAAAAACATTTTTAAATCAGACAAATCAACAACTCAGTTTGAGATATTGTATTCTACATTTCAATAAGAAGTTACTTTTACTGAAGAACTTAATACTTTTTGAGGTTGTTCATACTGTGTGTAAATTCAATTGCACTTGCAAAATAAACAAACATTACTGAGACTTAAAACAACACAATTAAGAGCAGAAAAGAGAAAGAAAGGTAGAAGTGCTGTAAGTGTTTTTGCTTCCTGTAAAGTTATATGATTTTTAGCTTTACAAACTTCTGAGATAAGACATCAAAATCTGTGATTATCATTTTTATATTCAACTTGTAATGTGTTATGACATTGCCTTGCCACTAATGTTCATCAAGAATATGGAAGTTTGACATGATTAGATTTTACCTGAGTATGCAGTTTGCAAGAAACCAGGAATAAAAAGTATACATTTCCAACAAATGAGAGTTTTCTGTTTCTTTCAGTTAGTTACCAATATCATAGGGAAAATATAAAAGCAATAGAAGAATTGAGAGAAGTCTCTTTGTTTTCTCTCTTTCTCTCTCTTTCTTTCTCTCTCTCTCTTGCTCTCTCTCTCACCCACACACACACACCCGCACCCACCCCACACATCCACCCACCCACCCACACACACGTACATGCGTGCGTGCGCACACACACACACACACACACACATTGCCTTCTTACACTTAATTCCATTATGCAGCTATCATCAAACAATGCATTGTCCTGCCAAAAACAATATGACACAGTTGAATGTTTGCCTGGGGCTACACTGTCACAATTTAACTTAAAAAGAGGTGAGGGTGGATAGAAAGAAGCATAAGATATATCAATCATGAGAAAACATAATGGCAGTGCTGATGGGCCGTGGGACACAAAAGCAAGTAAAAGAGATGCCCAAGATGGATCCATTGATATTTAGCATTTCTTAAACATTCATCCAAACATCAAGTATAATTAAGGTCAACGAAAAGTAAAGGAAGGAAGTTTGTCAAGGACAAGCTCATATAGTATAAAACAATTAGTCCCTCAGAATACGTACTTGTGTAACCGACCTTTCAGCTAAAATCGAGTTAGAATCACCATGAGATTACTTGTGCCATTTTCTAGCTGCTCTCTAATCGGGGAATCGATACCGGCATTATTATCTGACATATGGCTTATTAAATTTTTAGCCTATCGTTATTTCTTGAAAAAACAAGGATCACGCACTGTCCAATTTTGAGAAAAAAAACTTTCTTGCACTTGGATACTGGCAGTCCCGTACATGTTATATCAAAATATCAGCATGAGAAGGTGAAAACTGATGCCACAGGAGGGTGATGAAAATCGCCCAAAAATTAAAACAGCTCTCCTGCAAAAGTAACAAAATGTTTGTTACACGTGTTCTGAGGGATGAATTAATGGCGTGGTTCATCAATCCGAGGTCAGGATATTTTTATAACCTTAGTTCTTGTTCATTCCAACTCCACTTTTTGCACAACTTAGAAATTTGATGTTAAACATCTGCGGCTTCAATTATTATGCCGTTCTCAGGTGACTGTAGTATTTACACAGTAAGCTATAGATGAGTAATGAACACAACACCGTACTTTCTCTATTCAGCATTGTAATTGGACTACGATCCCTTAACAACAACTACTGATAAGGACTTGAAATAAATCGGAAGTGTAAAACAGCTCGATAAGTGCCACAATGCACTTTAAACAAAGGTCAAAGTGTGCGTTTGTTATACCTCTACATGTTACATCATACTAAAAGATCTCCAGTTTTTCAGAAAACGAAGACAGAACAAACAAGACCTAAGATTGCAATATACTTTGTTCAGATATTTAAGAATGTAAATAACACACCACTGCAAAACACTAACCCACCGTTCCATTTTTCAAAGGTACCGGAATCACAAACTGATTATTGTAGATCTTATCAGTGATTTGTTCATACATCTGCTGTATTGACATTGCTGGGTAGGATCCATTTTCAGTTCCTGAAAAAAAACAAAAACGCACAGCATTTCATAGTTTTTTTCACAAAGTTTACACGTTATGATTACCAAAATACTATACTGGGGAAATTGTAAGTTTTTGATGCTTTTTAAATCACGACTGACTGCAAAAATCTCTGTTACAATAACATGAAAGAAATGCACATAATATATTAACCCCCAAATATTATATGGCATTACATCTGTGACCTTCCAAGACCAATCTCATTTGCAGCACTGAAATGTCACTGTTTAATTTGTTAATATAGGACCAGCTAGTGTTCAGAGATTTACTGCAGAGATGTCCATTTGCTTGTCTTACATACATCACACTTCATATTCATAAAATGCTGCTTTGCAGTCGGCAATCACTTACTAGAATAATGAAGACAGCCCCCTTTTTGATCAATGTTATCTCCTTGTGTCTCGCCATGGGTCGTTCCAGGCACACAGTTAGGTTTGGAGTCATCTTCGCAGTAGTCAAAACTATTACAGATATAACTGGATACAGAGAGACACGCTGTGGCACAGTCATCTGCTGACTCTGCATAGGTCTGGTCTTTTACAGAGTCTTGATCCACCTTCATGACTGCACTGAACAGAGCTATGATGAAATTAGCAAAAGAATGTTGTAAGTATCAGCTGTCATTACTCTACAACTAAAATAACTACAGTGTAAATCAACATTTTTGAAAACAGTGATTGCATTGGAAACTTTCTGATTTCTTCACCTACGCATTGTGAAAGACACCATAGCAAGTTTTGAAGTCTGAGTGTGAGATAAAATGGCCGGCAAACTTGCTGAAATGGACAGAGAAGTAACTGTATTTACTATAGTTTGGAGAAGCTTGACCTTGGCCATGAGATCTCCAACTGAGAGGATTTCCATGAGCACTTTCTCTACTGAGGGACAAAACACTCAGCTGGAGTATGAAAAAGGCACCAACATCAAGCCATCATAGGCTTATTCCATTCTTAATCTGGCTGGGGGCTCCTCATAAGGACAGGTATGTTTTCATTGACAACAAATACTATCCTGCTGTTAAAGCACAAGAAGTTTCAAGGTACCTAATACATATTCTTGAAAAGAAAAAATATGTTCCACCATATGCATGCACTTTGCTTGTATACCCACCACACTTCCACATGCTCCCTAGCATTAAATTTTTCTTATCTTTTTTACATCTGATCTGGCAAATGGCGCAAAAATTATGAAAAATTTTATAAATGGCTTTTCCAAACATTTTTTTTCTATTTGAGCATTTCTGATGGGTACCTCCATCATCTTATGAGAGGTATCTTATTTTTTATGATAAATTTCTCTGTTTAACTTTTGGAACAAAAACCAAAGGCCAAAAAATAAAAAAGACTTATCAGCCTACCAGTATCTGTTATCTTATGAGTCCTCAAATGGTGTGCTTTACTGCCCTAGACATATATTGAAAATGCAACTAACAGAACAATGTTCCACCACTAAGTTATATTTACCTAGATTGCCAACGTTTCCCAACATTGTTCCAACGAGGTAAACATTTGTATCATCATAGGTAACTTGCGCTCCCTGGAACCTGATTGGGGATGTGTATGTTATTTCTGCCAACTTGAGTATTGCTGTATTTAGGAATGTGTTGGAAATTCCATCCAAAACTGGGTGGAATGGTTCTGTACAGGAAGAAAGACAGTAATAATAATTCGCATAAACATATACTTTTCTACTGATATGGAATAGGAAATACATCTATATCCTCACCCACCTCCTGCAAGCAAATGTTCACTAATTTGTTTAGATGTCTTTGAATTTGGATGTGATTTTAGGTTCCTTTCTGCGTCAGCCCCACAACCAGTTTTTTTTGCATCAAACATGGTTCATCAAATAAGCCTTATATCACAATGTACAGTCAACATTGAGGGCTATGCTGACAATGTGAACATCTATGGATCTATTATTAGAAATAGTATCCTAAAAGAGGTAAAACATAGGTTGCTAGGGCTCTCTATGAGAAAACTTTTATTTAATTAACCATAGCATTTATAGACTTCGTACTGAAGCAGGGTTTTGTTTGATCCAAATATCTCCAGTTGTTTGTTGATATACAAAAATTAAAATGATGCTGCATAAAGCCACCTCTGAGAAACATGCATTTCTACATTCATTTCTTTCCTCTGATAGCGACACACGTTCCATTCAGATTAATGATAGACTGTGTATTTTGAGAAGACTTACGGTTTCTGAAGGCAATAACAAAGTCTTTCCTCTCATCAGCATTATAGCATATGGTTGTGTCATAGAATGATGGTGCATAATGCTGTTCAGTGAAGTCATAGAAGTTGTAGATCATGAAGGTTCTAGTCTGAATTGAAACAGTAAAGGAAGTTTTGAACAAAACTGTAACAAACGTGTGTATTTCTAATCTTATATAAAATACAAACCTTTTTAACACATGACTGTTGCTGTGCAAATACCCTTGAAAAAATAGTGTTGAGACTGAAAAAGACATGATAAAAGAAATTTGGGGACATTCTCTTTCCTGTCATTTCTCTCCTCCAGATTTGATATACTATACTCATAATCTGCACACTTTCTACTTGGTTGATATTTAAATACTCTGCTACCGGAGCCAATGAAATCAACTTTCCAGAAATGTATACTGTGCTGGGATTCCTGGTCAATTCCATTTCCAAATATCAGATTCATAACTCTTGCAACCAAAAATACCCAATGAGGAACAGCAATATGACTGAAAACATTTTCCTCTTTGTCTCTTAAGTAGTTCCCCAAGTATATTTCTTACAGAAAATACATGGTGATAAAGAGCTGTCATTCAAGCTCCACAGCTATGCTCTTCCTCTCAGCCCAAAAATATTAATAGACTTTTTTTCCTTTTTCTCACATGATGACTAAAATCAGCTATACAATAAGTATTGCAGAACTTACAGATTTGTCCTCAATGGACAGTTGGACAGGTTGGTTTGATACTGTTCCTGTTCCCTGTGTAGACACATAATCCCAGTTGCCCTGAGAACAAAAACATTTTGATGATAAATTTCTCTGTTTAACTTGTGGTTCTAAAACCAAAACAGCACATGGAAATGGAAGCGTCATAACACTGATTGTCACAAGACATATAATAACAGCAATTAAAGAAAAAAAAAAGAGAATGGAAATACGTTTTGCTGACAAGGTAACCTAATATCTCTTTCAACTGATCTTGTTTAATTTAAATTAAAACAAAACAAATAATGCAGGCTCCACACAAAGAATAAAAATATAACAACAAAATAATGATAACACACTAGGTATACAACTATGTTAACTGATAAAAGATGACAACAAATGAAGATTACAGCGAAAAAAGAAAACCATAGTCATAAAAAGTGATTTCTGCCTTTATTCCCCCTATGTACAAAAACCTAATGAGAAACCTACTTTGAAAAAATAGCTGCAATCACAAAATATTAGCAATCACCCTTCCAGATGCAAGAGTTACGTAGAAGATCTTCAAATAAACAAAAAAACAACAACATTCTCTGTTTCACACTTCAGTGACAATAGCTGTTTTTTGTTTTTCCTCTTCAAATGTTTTCAGTATATTTCTGTTTGATTTTATAATTTTCATGAATAAATCTGTTCAAAACCCTGTTAACCCTCATCCCACATTGAGAGAACTCGTCTACACAATGCATCATGCGGGGATAGCCAGTAGCTAGTCAGCCGATTATTTGTGTGTTGCCGCTAACCTCGGCAGTCGGGTCAGTTGGGTCATATTGGACATGTGTTTTGTATTTACTTCCGCACACAATGACAAAAATATGCAAGATAAATCATAAGTGACCCCCATAATATTTGGATTGGGTACTTTTGATGAGATACAATAACATTTATTATAAATAGAAGGCTCATAATAAAGAATGTTCTGCATTTGCATTTCCTTTAAAACAGAGGTCGGTGTTATTTTTATCCTTAATTTAGGCCATAAGGTAAACAAGTTATTTTTCAAACCAGGCTAAAAGTACTAACTACATTTATCATAACAATGCCTTCTCCCTCCTCCAATGATTTAAGGTCCGACCTCCATTATTTTTGTTTTCTAATCACAACGTTCTTAACCACTGGTAAAAGATTTTATTTCCCACCTCGTGCAGTACATACGTACTTTAAGGTCATTTAACCAAGCAATAGAAAATCTTTCTAATTACCACATCAAATGAAGACGATGACAACAACAAAGTCGGTCATTTTCTCCCAGTTTTCCCTGATGAAAACCTTACCAACAGACACCCTTATCCAGCATTCCCCCGAGTATTACATTGGAATTCATAATTACACATAGAGTGGTTTCTCAAATATGTAGGTACCTCCTTTCTTATCAAATCGCATGTAGATGACAACCAGCATCAAAGTCAAGTTTCCCCTAGATTTTCCCTAGTCTGGACTTCGACCTTCAGCACTATTACATGAGTATAATGAATAGTTACTACATTTCACTGTAATTGGTGCAATCGGACGATACCACTTTGTTAGGTGTAGTAGGGGCGGCAAGATAGATAAAGAAGTGAAACAAGCAAAATTAGCTAAAAAAAACAACAAAATTATCAGTGGAAGCAACCGAGTAAACACAAAACTGGCCTCCCGCAGGACCCAGGTAGGAAAATGCTGGACACAATAGTGGTCTTATGTGCCTTGCTTGTTGCGTGAGTGGCCTTCCACAGGACAAGGGTTAATATTACACTAAAGCACCAATATGAACAAGTATTGACTACACACCTAATCTGAAGAGGATCATTGTGAGTATCTCAAATCAATGGCAATGAGGCAGAAGAATGAAAATAATCAACACTTTGAAGTGAGAGGTGAAAAAAAAAAATACTTGAAAACTCACCGCTTGAAAGTAGTATTTGAAAACAGTATGCTGCTTGGTCATATTGTAATATCTGAGATCAAAGTCACTCCTTCTTGACTCGTAGACATCACACAAAATCCCTCTTACTGTGCTCTGTTATTGTTCAGTTTTTCATCACCACAGGTTTGTGAAGACAGAGATTTTGAGAAGATAACGTATTTTGTTACTAATAATAATAATAAGTAACAATAATAATAATAATAATAATGTATAGCATTTATATAGCGCATATCCATTTAATATGCTCTATGCGCTTTACAGAAACAACATGTCAACCACAGAATGGAGCTGCCTGCGAAGCGCTCAACACACTGCATTGCTTCTTTCTCTCTCCCTGTCTCGTTCACTCTCTCTCTCTATCTCAGAGCAAATTGTAACGCAGCTTGTAATGCAGCCTGTTAGGCGCAGTTCACAACTCACATCAGTTTACAACACACAACTCAAATAATATTTGAATATTCATTAATAACAATATATATTTAATAATGAATAATAAATTTTATTGTTGCTGGTGGGGGGGGGGGGGGGGGGGGGGAGGGTGATATGGATACATTTTAATCTATTAATTTCAATTTTCAATTTTCAATTTTGCCCGGGCAGCGGCCTTTCAGCCTGCTCTTTACGATTTCCAACTGCCAAGGTATCTTTAACGTGCGCAACGTGCACACGGCCCTCCGAATTTTTACGTCCTTATCCGAGAAGACTAGGTACTCGATCCTACCCCCCAATAGGATCAGGGACACGAAAATATGAGAAAAATCCAATTTCCAACATGCCTGCACTGCCCGGGTTTTGAACCCGGGACCCTTGGCATGAGAGGCGAGCACCTTGCCTCTAGACCACCTTGTCCCCTACTCACTATCCACAAAAGGAAGGTGTGTATTGTTTATCTTAACTTGTTGTCAAATATGTATAAATATATATATATACATCGCGGGTAGAGAGCAAAATTGTTGAATCTCCAGTGATATGAATAATGGGAGCTGTCTCAGAAATACCACAATATTGGTCTCAATGATCGCATTTTTAAGGGAGATAAAACAATACTGCTTCTCTGTAACTTGGAACCGGATAAAGATAGCTGAGTAATGAAAAAATTGCAAGAAGCAGTTTGTCATTATTACAATATTGCCATTATGAACCCAAATTCATATCACTGGAGATACAACAATCTTGCTCTATACCCGCGATATACAGTTGAACACATGAAACTCGAACACACGTAAATCGAAATCACAGATTCCACGAGTTTATTTCTCAATATTCTTTGCAGTTATTTCATGTGAACCTCGAACTGTGACACGGATTTGTCAAACCAGTTTTCCTGCTACAATTGTGACCCAAGTAACCTAGATGTAAAAAAAAAAAAAAAAACAACGCCAGAAACTTAGCTAAGAAACTCTGTTAGCCATAGCATGGCCTAGTGGTGACACAACAGTGCATCTAAAACAGCAATCAAAACACCTGAGAGGACTGATTCACACAGTAACAGAAAAAAAAAGTAAGGAACCGCTACGGTACGAATGGTGGTTAAGCCGAACAGAGAAAAGTAGTGAGCTGTGTCAACCCTTCGGCTAGGCCTATATTCATTTTCTCTATTCTGCTTGATTTGGAAACTACCTACCACTTCCGGAAGAGAGAAAAAAACCAAAAACATTCGGGCGCAAGATTGCGTGCCGCTGTGTGCATGCATTATATCAACCTCACATCACTGTCGCCAAGCAACCATGATTTGTGTCACGTCAGTTTAATATTTGCTTTGATATCAATGGAGGTAATCCATGGCACATGTTGTCAGCTGTATTATTTTCCTTGAATATGCAACAGTAATACTTCATGGGTAATGCTTCACGTATTCCTCGAAATTTGGCAAACACGAACTAGATAAAGCCACCCCGAAGAGTTCGAAATTTCCTTGTTCAACTGTATGTGGTATTGCAATAATGTAACACAATGTTGCTGCAGTGTGGGCAGTGCCTAGGGTGGTAGTGTGATGCATAATAATTGGGTGGCATGACATCAGTCTGGTGCCAACACCAGCCTTGGTCTGGTTTACCCCTTATTGTTAAACTTCAATCAATCCATGGAAGTTGGTGCACTCATACAAGTATCCAGAAAAACTTGAAAATCACAGCAACAAAAATTAGCAAGGTACCCTTTCTTTTACATGAAATCTCAGACTCAGTTTATGGAACCGCTGTTCCTGTAGTATTAATAACTGATGATTTTCCTACAGTCACTTATTCCCCAACACATTTACATATTCCATTTACTGCTCATGGGAGTACTATGACTTTTCCAATATATTTATTAATAAAAAAAACGTCATTTAGCTCATTTTGCTCACAACTTTCTTCACAGATCAGCAAATTAAGAAACAATGTGCTGTTTTCAAATGGCGAAATTTTTAAGACACATACCTCTCCAACATATGTGTATGTGTCATCCAGAAACAGTAAACCAGATGGAGAAAGCATTGCAACAGTTAGGCTGCCATTCTTCACAGAGGAGATAGGGCCTATGCGGACATCGAATAAACCTTTGCTAGGTATTGCTGACACAGAACACTCTTCATAAACTTGATTAATTACATACTGCACACCTGTGAGAGGGAAATTTTTGGATCAGTCAGAAGTTAACACATAACTACCAAGTTCCAGATTTGTTCATGATCAGTAACGTGACCCAGGCTTTAGATAAAAAAGTGCAAATAAGATTCTATTTGAGACTGAAAAATGAGAACAAATCCAATATGAAAAGAATGATACCCGATCATCCCTACATTTAACAAGAAGTCAGACTGGTAAACTATCTTAACCCAATTTTCACAAATTTTCAGAAGAAGCAAAAAATGCTGAATAACTTTCTTTATGAGACTTCATAGTTACATTTGAATAAAAATGTTATTTAAGCCTTAGTTTCCAGAATTTAACCCCCAACCCCCACAATTCGCGGGCTGTCAAGGGTTTCAATTATGCCAAATATCTATTTTTAGAAAAAAGTCAACATACGACAGTTTACGCTATGGCCCTTGAGATCATACAACCTTAAAATAATTTTCATATCTAAATGTAAAAAAGTTTAGGCATATTAACCTCTTTATGCTGTGCCACACAACTGCAAGCATGGCCCATTACTTACAAAATACAGCACGTCATAAAACACTAACATGGAAAAGGTTAATTCAGCCATGCACAGCATTGTTATGAAGTCACTGAAGTTTTATAAGCATAATATCTTTGCTTTAGGTATGGCTCCATGCACTGCAATCTGCTTTACTATAAGCAGTTGCCCTTTCTTTGATGATGAACCAACACATAATTATAACACATCCATAACACAGGTATATCTTCAGCTACCTATAGAAATAATAAGCTCAGTTTGATTATTGACTTCTTAAAAGTCTGCACTGCACGTTCTGCAAACCCGTTTGAACTTGGATGATAAGGAGAAGTGGTGACATGCTCTATACCATTGGCGCTCATGAAATTAGAAAATTCAAGACTTGTAAACGAAGGTCCATTGTCGGTGACAATTTTTTCTGGGAGCCCGAGAGTAGAGAACACCTCACGTAATCTCAAAATGGTTTCAGATGCAGTGATTTTATTCATAACCTTTACATCAATCCACTTGGAATGTGAATCTGCAATTATCAAAAACATGTGACCTAAGAATGGACCAGCATAGTCCAAATGAATCCTCTGCCAGGGTTCTGTCGGCCATTCCCACGGAAACAGTGGTGCTTTGGGAGGATTTTTCCCATGAACCTGACAAGTATAACATTGTTTAACAACATTTTCAATGTCATTATCAATTTTAGGCCACCAAACCCACGACCTGGCAAGACGCTTCATTCTAACAATGCCAGTATGAGTATCATGTAATAGTTCCAATACTTTGCTTGTAAGTGACTTAGGAACAATAACTCTGCATCCCCAAAGGAGACATGCATTCTCAACACTTAGTTCATGTTTTCTTGCGGCATAAGGCCTAAATTGTTCTGGTAATTTTTCTGGCCAACCGTTCATTGTGAAATCATATACTTTCTGAAGAATCGAGTCATTCTGAATTTCAATAGCTATTTCTTGAACAGAAATTGGACTTTTGTCAATAATTTGAAACAATGAAATACACTCTTCTGGGATTTCTTCTGAATCCACAACATCAATTGGACCAGTGGGTAGACGACTAAGTGCATCGGCACAGTTTTGACTGCCTGGTTTGTATTCCAATTCATAGTCATAAGCTGATAACAAAATTGCCCATCTCTGAACTCTTGGCGATGCCTGTTCAGGCAACGGTTTACCTTCTCCCAAGAGCCCAAGGAGGGGTTTGTGGTCAGTTTGAATTTTGACCTTTTGACCTAGAATGTACTTATGGAATTTCTTAACTCCAAAAATCACTCCTAAAGCTTCTTTATCAAGTTGTGAATACTTGCGTTCAGCGCAACTTAGAGATCTACTCACATAGGCCACTGGTTTTTCTAAACCATCTTTTTCTATATGACTCAACACGGCTCCAACCCCTACAGGAGATGCATCAACTGTAAGCACAATTTTCTTCTTTGGGTCAAAGTGCACTAACAACTTGTCTGATGTTAGCAAACGTTTTGCTTCACAAAAGGATTTCTCACATGATTGTGACCACTGCCACTTAGTATCTTTCTTCAGCAAATTATACAAAGGGGCTAAGACTGAAGACAAGTTTGACAAGAATTTACCATAATAATTTACCATGCCTAAAAAAGCTTTTAGTTGATGCACATCTGCTGGGGTGGACACATTGTGGATTGCCTCCACTTTTTGCTTTAGAGGCTGGATTCCGTCTTTGGTCAACTTATAACCCAAGAAGGTCACTTCAGATTTCATGAATTCACACTTGTCATTTAAGACAAGTCCCTTCTCCTTACACAGAGAAAGAAATTTTTTTAAGTTTTGAAGATGTTCATCGTCATTTTTCCCCGTTATGTAGATGTCGTCAAAGAAATTGACACACATTGGAATGTCCTTCACTAAATTTTCAATCACTCGTTGAAAAATGCCTGGAGCGGCAGACACACCGAAACAAAGTCTTTGATACTGGAAAAGACCTCTGTGTGTGTTAATTGTTGTGTACTCTTTGGACGAAGGATCCAGTTCCAACTGGTTGTAAGCATGAGCAAAATCCAGACGACTAAACTTTTGCCCACCTGCTAGCTTCTGAGCTAGATCTTCAATTCTTGGAATAGGGTGACGATCAGTTTCTGCATGTTTGTTGATTGTAGACTTAAAATCACCACAAATGCGAATTGTTCCATTTTTCTTTCGAATTGGAACGATAGGAGTAGCCCATTCTGAGAACTCCACTGGTTTGATGATTCCCTCTCTTACGAGACGTTCTAACTCTTCTTCGATGCCTTCACGAAGTGCGAAAGGAGGTTGACGAGCCTTTTTGTAGATTGGCTGAGAGTTAGACTTCAGGTGTATCTTTGCCTTGAAATCAGTAAGTAGACCAGTTCCTTGAAAACAGTCTTTGTGTTGATCGAGCAATTCTTGATAAACAGCTCCACTAGATTTTTCACAAGTAGCAGGAATATCCTGAGAAACAACTGAGAAAATACTGTTCCAATCTATTTTGATACACTCTAACCAGTTCCGCCCGAATAAGGGAGGACCATGCCCTTCTACGATAAGAAGTGGAAGAAAATGTTCTTGATGATTGTTTTCAACTTCAACTTTCATTGTGGCCTCACCCACAATTTTTACAGTTTGACCTGTGTACGTTTCAAGTTTAAAGTCCTTCGACGGTTTCTTAATGGTGTTACCAAGAAAATGTTTCTGAAAATCATTGTGAGAGATCAGTGACACTGCTGCACCTGTGTCAAGATGAAACACCAGTGGCTTGGTGTTAATTTTCACATTCACTGTTACTGGGTTCCGTTGACCCACGGAAAACAGCAAGAGATTACTTTTTTGTTCATCACTTTCAGCTGAAATGGAAGTAACAAAATGTGTTGGTCTATTAGTAGTTGACTTGGAATCTTTCTTACTACGACACATTTTTGAAATGTGACCTACTTTTTTACAAGAAAAGCAGGGCTCTTCCTTGAATTTGCATTTCTGTGGGTTGTGCTGACCCCCACACCTGTAACATGGTTTGTTGATAACGTTAGGTCTAGACCTATTATTTTGATGTTGAAATGTTACACCGTTTTTCGCTTTAGCTGACTGTTTATTTTTCACAAAAGCTAAGGGTGTCTCCGTCGCTCCGTGTGATACCAACTGTTTGGCACCATCATGTGTTTGAAGAATAGACGTTGCAACTTTTGTAGCTTTATCTAGAGTAAGCTTGTCTTCGATAAGAAGTTTTCGTTGTATTCTTTCATCGTTAATTCCTGTGATGAATTTTTCAAGGAGTCTATCCTCTATAGTCCCACCAAACTCACAGAACTGAGCAAGGCTGCGAAGTGCTGCTATGTACTGCGCAACAGTTTCTCCAAGTTGCCGCTTACGAGCATCAAATTTTGCACGTTGTAAGTACTTTGGAGGTTTTGGATCAAAGTGTTCTTTGAGTACTGAGCAAACCTGATCGAAAGTTTTATTCTCTATGGTGTCTGGTGCCACCAAGTCTTTCAATAGTTTGAAATGTGTACGACCCATCACAGCCACAAAAATGTCTCTTTTCCTGTCTGCTGATTCGATCTGGTTAGCTCTTAGAAAGAATTGGAATTGTTCAATGTAGTCCGTGATAGTGGACGTTTGAGGGTTGAACTCCCCTAAGCTCCCTATAAAGGAAGAAGCCATCAGTTAGATGGATGTCTGGTTGTACGTACGTAGATCTCTCTAGATCTAGATCTATCGATGACAGGTAACTTTGACTTTCCCACTCGAAATCAGACCTGTAACTAAACTTGCAATACAGATTCGTGCCTTCTGAATAATCCCATCCTCGTCGCCATTGTTATGTGGGTCATTTGGGCATGACAGCATATAAGATAGACTTCACAAAGATTGAAGTAAGGTACAACAATAACTTTATTCTTGTAGACCGCTTGACATGGTGGAAGGCAGGACACGGACAACTGCGACCCTGAATCAGCTGACATTCACTTCCGGACTAGATCATTGGCTACTATTCCGTACATTATAACAAATACTATTTATACATTACTATTCATACATTACACTCACTGCTTGAGACAGTGATCTATTCTTGACCACTGCTCAAAATATAATCTTTGCTGCAACTAAAGAAAAAGATATTCTATTTAGTTTCTGGAATCTCAAAGCAGAGAACAAGGCTTCCATTACTTCCTCCTTTTGAGTGTAAATAATTATCATCATCATAATACAGTGGAGCTAGAAGGTGAACATGTAAGTACCTAAAATGTCATGACAACTTGACCAAAAACTATGAAATTTTGTATTACACCCCAATTTTTGGCCATAAATTACCTGGACACATTCGTTTTGAACAAAATTGAGTCTTCACTGTAATTTGTTTATAATTTTTTTCTTAGCTGCAAAAAAAGAGAGACGCATTTTAATCAAATAAAATCAGAACGTATGATCAGAAATTTCAGTCTTTGCCTCTCTTTGCACATCGCTGGTTGAAAATCAACTTTATCATATGTGTGTATTTCGAGAAAATGTGGTATAACCATAAGTTCTATTAAACTTTGCATCAAATCCAAATGCCGTTAATAACATGACTTAGAACAGATCTACAGATGGGCTTGGTACCAAAAAAAATATTGCTAGATTTATCTTGCTCGAGTTGGCCAGTTTGTTAAATCATAAATACAGAAAGAATTATCATACCTTTGGTGAAATCATGGATGCGAGTGATGACAAATGGTTCATCAAGGTCTGGGTTACGGGTATCATACCTCACAAGCTGCATATCCTGATCATACCACACCTGATGATAGAATTAGTTGACTGTGTTGGAAAAAGTGTTTATAGTGACTGAAAGAAATGCACTGTTTGGGAGTTACAATACAAATAACATAATTCTGTCAGAATTAATATTCAATCAATGGTTAAAACTGTCTACGTTCATTTATTTTAATGATCATTTAGTCCCATTTGCAAATCAATAAACTTGTAAACAACAGAAAGTAAATTGCTGCTGAGAATGGAGATAAAAAATACAGTCAGCTCAATATCTTAGAGGTACTACAAGAAAGCTTTGGAGTTATTCACAGTTTACCTACAGACGTGACAACTAAAACATACTTGCATCAAACATTATATGATAACAAATCCCAGATGAACAACTTGTATTATAAACTAAACAGAATATTTAATTATAGACTGAATTTGAATACAAATGAGACCAATCGTAGAAATTCACTGCCCAAGAGGTCACTTTTAATTTTGGACAAAGTGCTTTCCACTATAACTTGTGAAATAACACAGGAAATTGGTGGTTCATTGCATGTTTATATATTATTAGCCTATGGTAAGATAACTAAGTGATATCATCCTACGAAGATTTCCATTTTGAATCACACCCTTTGAATATAGTGCAAGTGATGTGGATCACAATTTCCTTGCCCAGTGAAGAATGGCAATCTGACCCAAAGATTCTTTCTAACCCATGTGAAGCTGCTTGAAGTGTCCCCGAGACATACTTCAAATCACTGATTTTCTGAGAGATTTCACAAGTTGTAGGGGGAGACACTACGTCAAAAATCACATCCGTGACTCTCCAGTACAAAAGTGTAAAAAAATCTTTGAAACAATAATCAAAACTTGTTTTTGATCCATGATAGTGTAAAATTAAACTTGAATATTTTATTTGCTATATGTAACTTGAAAAGAACACTCAATGCAACTCCAGTGATTAAACTTGAATATTTTATTTGTTATATGTAACTTGAAAGGAACACTGAATGCAGCTCCAGTGTTTCAAATTTTGCAAATAACAAGTCAATCTCTATGGCATAAAATGCAAATTGATAACCAATAGAATGTAACATCATAACAGTAATAACACTTTAAAACAACTGTTTTGACAGATTTCTAAATTTGGGACATAACTTTGATGAAGATGATGCTCTGAAATAAAATGATTCAGCCTTTGAAGTTTGAAACATTTGCAGACAGATGACATGCGCTACACACCACTCAGAAAACTCCAAACAGATGAAAAATAACCTACCCTCTAACCTGTTAATTACAAATTTTCTATTTTGAAATATTCCACAGGGTCTGAAACATCATGATAATCTCAGATACATTAATCTCCTTCGTGTAGATACATCTCCCTTCACCCCTCTCCTAAAATTTACATTTGTTCACTGAACTGTCATAGACTGTCACCCATCTTCAGCAACTGGTAAAGTTGATAGCAATGTAAAGTCCTATTGCTTTGCATGATCATACATTCTGCTTCTATAAAATCAGTACTCAGCAAACTTACATAAGTCTCTAAAACAGTATTGATATTTGGTTCAACAGTCTCAAGTCTATAGAAGAAGCTGCTTGGGAAAGAAGGTAATGGCTTTGTCTTCAAGGGCTGACCTGATTCAGAATAGAAGTATAATATGAATTGTACTGAAAGTAATACATAGATTAATTGTCAAAAACACATGGCAAACTTACTAATCAAACAAAGACAAATTAATGAATGAGTATATAAGATAAAATTGAATGAAATTAGCTAAAAAGCAGAAATGAGAGATACTTCTCTGAAAGTATCTATATATATAATTGGGTAAAATTGGACGGTTGGACTCTATAGCTGAAAAAAACTACTGTACGTAGAGCCATGAAAAAATTACTGAAAGTAGTTCAAAGACTGAGCAAGGTTTGTATCAATTCATTTTAAGGATGCAACAACCTTAAAAATTTAGAAAAATAAAAAACAAAATGGGCCGTTCGAGGTTTTCCGATTCGTCATTTTTACAGCTCAGACAGGGCCGAGTGTAGTAAGATATTTTGGTAACTCGAAACAGGAACCGCATCACACTCAGGCTTCAAACTTTGCACAACAGCATATTATCAATGCGAAATTAACATGGGCTATATTAGAAATTATGAAATGTTCAGGCTTCTACTTTTCATTTTTCATTGTTTCGGCATCCTGTAGATCTATTTTGAGTCATGGTTCGCCATTTTAAGGTTTCATTATCACTTCCTGAGATGTGTTCACTATCAAACACACTAACCCGTGCGCAAATCATGCTATTGTACGGGACACGCAGGGTGTGAACTCACAAAGGCAGAGCAGTAAGACTTAATTAAAAACAAACAAATAAAAATAAAATAAACAAATAGGAACAGGCAAGATGAAGCAGGTCCATAATAACCACCCAGAACTGAAACTAATATTCAAACTGATTTACCCCGGGCAGGGCCGGGGACCTCAGCTAGTAACATATATAGACATACAGATGATGGTAGAGATTAAAATTAAAATGACCTATAAAAGTACGAAAACAAAATGTGAAAGAAAATTCAATACGCTAATATATTTAGCCTTATTGGGACATTCTATAAGCCACTGAATTTATGATTAACACTTGTCTTAACTATATGGCATCATGTTAATTTTTTAGTCAATCATGATTACATCAAACGCTAAAATTTCTCATTGCACTTTTGGTACCAGTATTAGTAGGCTATGTTTGAGAATTACAAAAAAATTACACACCTGTTTTCAATTCCACATAAATGGCAACATAAGGAGGAGGTTCCTGGTGAGGAAAAGAGACAAACATTAATTTGAGATATCATGAAATTTTACCACAAACACGGTTATTAGCTTCACCATCTAAATTGCTATTTATAGTACGAACCAGTTTACTTGTTTTTTCATACTTCTAATAAGGAAATTTTTAAAAATGGTAAAGAATTAGTTTAGTTTTAACTTGCAAATCCTTCAGCCAAATGTATCCAGTTCAGTGCATATATTAATTAAATTCATGAAAAGGGTAGCCATAGCCATGTTAAACCAGATATCAATTTTTCATAATCATTTACAGTAGTAGACATATATCGTTCATGCCCAGCAAAAGCACTTCAGATCTCCAGCTACAAACCACTATCACAACTTAATGGGATGCTGTTAGTGGGTAGGTCTTGGCCAACTACAAGTTGACAAATTATGGTTTGTACATAGTGTGCTACTGGTTTCTCAATTATCAGCTAAATGAGGTTCAAAGACAAAAACTATTTATCAAAAGCAATTAATTTCTCTAAGACCTTGATTTACAGGATACCAAAAAAGTGTCTATTCCTTTTGGACAGAAATTGGCATTTAAAAAAAAAAGGAGCAAAAGTTGAAGGAAAAATATTATATTATATTACATATATTTGAATAGAAGTGGCATACAGTTACTGCAAAGTAAAATGTAAATATGAATTATTGTAAAAATGGTTTATCATCATTGTGCTGGACTCTTTTATGCCAGGTGCTTGTTCTGAAAGAACTATGGTTTGATCACAAAGATGACATCTGCTTTCATTATGGCATGCAATACTTATTTAAGTTTATTATTCTATACAGTCACTGTCATAGTGAATGAGCAATTCTCATATCTGTTATTATGAAAGTTGTGGTCACATCTGGTCAAATGATGCCACTGTGTGTCATGAGAAAAACACTTACAAATCCATCATTGTTTGGTACAATGAGTTGAAAGTTTTGTCCCTCCACAGCCATTTGAAGTGAAGTGTAGGCATCACCTATAAGTGGTTCTTTCATGGTCACAAATCTAACTGCTCCTGTTATTTATATATTTTTTTTCCAGAGAAAAAAAAGTGCACCAAATTTTCATTAACTGGTCATGAAGTATTTTCCTATCCTGATAATATTTTGCATACTTTATATTTAGTCATTCATGTCAACTGCAGGAAATAAGCGGATGTGTTGCACTTACAACAAAATCACCTTTAGATCATTTCTTTCTTCCTGCCTAGTCTTACTATCCAATGCACAGAAATGTAAAATCATAAGAGAGTATTTTCTTGATGGTTGTAACTCATGAAATTTAACACAGTGAAACAGGTAATGTGATATTTGATTGCTTTCGCAATGTTTTAAACGTCGATGGCCCAATATTTTTTTTAAGAATCGAGTTTCCAGTACCATTCTTTATTATTCCCACTGCATATCCAAACTCATAAAATGATGACTTCATTGCTTGGCCTCCGTACAAAATAAATAGTTTTCTAAAAAGAAGTAGCCACTGTTCTCTCTTTCTCTACCATATGTTTGCAGAATAATACTTCCTGGATTTTCATGTCATTTAGTAATTTACTCCATCACTGTGCTGTGGACATACACTGCATATCATTGATAGTACTAGTGCTCTGTGAATGTATACCATTTGATATTACTAGTACTCTGAGGTTAAATGCACCGTATACCCTTACTTTGCTTACTTTGCTTACTTTGGTATTACTTTGGTGTAGAACCAGCCTCCTCGCACTCAGGACACACCCTAGAAACAATAAGTCTTTGAAGGTCTCTGTGGTTCACTCCTATCAGTGTTCAGACTTATCTAAATCCATGCATACTAAGTTTTTTGGGTGAAAAAGGTACTTACGCGAGAAATTGTCACATACTGTCGCATTCTTGAGGATCTCGCCCACAACAAGGTGATCTTTGCTGAGTCTGTTTAAAAAAACAAACTGCTTTAAATTTTCTCTTGATATGTTGGGCCAGCGGCTAGATATCCCAGCTTGTCTTGACACAAATTTTTTAGACATTCACGACTGAATAAAGACAAATGAACTATCAAGATCTTTATCTTAAATGAGGAACCATGTTTTAAACCACTGTTCTTAATACTTATTTGTTGAGATTTTCAGATTGCTTGGATATTATTCAAATACCAAATAGAACTGAATGCCTGAGCTGTTGATTATTAAAAGTTCTGAATGATTTGCAGCTTTGCCATGCACATTTAACACAGTGCACATCTTTGCCAACTTCAGGAACCTGTGTAGAGCATATCGAAATTCCCAAGACTCCAAAAGAACCCAAAGTATGTAAAGTTTTCATGGCCATTAAACCACTGAAATACAAATGGAACAATACTAATGGAACAAAATGCTTAGATAAATAGCAGATTTAAAAACTGTTGAGTTATTTCAGAACTACTATACAATTAGTAACATGAAACAAAATTGAAAAGAGTCTTTCTTCTTTTTTTTTCTGTCTTTAAAAAAAAAAAAAATCTAATAAACTCACCTGCATGCATAACCATCATCTGGACAATATTGAAACCCATCACAGATGAAATCTTTATTTTCAATACACAAGTCAGCACACTGGCCTGGCATGGTGATGCCTTTGAAGGTTTTGTCACCGGTGTGCTCTAGGAAAACATCTTTCTTCTCAAACTCAGCTGCAAAATCAAAAGTAGAGCTCATACTGTGGGCAATCTTGCTTCACCAAATTCAGCATCAAATTCAACAAATTTTCATTGTCACATCCATCTGTAAAAATTTGCATTCATGCTGTCTGTGCAATAGAATTATGACATTAAGAAAATTAATGCAAGCATGATGACAGACACACATTCACAAAACCTAACAGATAAGCGATTAATGCATGTAAGTCATAAAGAGATGCATGTATAGGGTTTATAATGTTTACTTCCATTAATATGACGGTGGTTGTGCAGATGTGCAAATAGACATGTGTGCAGGAACTGGTAATGTGCAAATCAAGGGTTAGTTGTTGTGCTCATGCTGGAATTTATCACTAATCGTAAGAAAAGGGTTGCAAATGCACCCAATAATTCCACATCAAGATACCATTTTATCACCTGGTTTCAACTTTCACATCAAAACTGCATTTTTCATCATTGCAAAAATGATGAAGCAATCATCAAGATATGATATGGAAATTGCCATGCCTGCACATTTCCAATAACCATGGGAACAGCATGGATAAAAATGATTGGTGCACTAATTGGTCCAAGGCCAATAATCTGGTCATGTGCTCAGTATCTTAGTTGAACTAAGACTTTCTTTAGCAATATAAAAGTTATGACTATCTGTAGTTCCATTTCAACAAAGTGAAACTCTTCTATCCAGCAGATCAGAGGTCAGATACTAAAGTTATGACGTCCATTAGATTAGGTATACTGTGATGACCTATATAGCTTCAAAGGAAAAGAATTTTAGCATGATATCACAATGAGTAATTATTTTCGTGTCCAGTAAGGAAAGACTGTAATAACATTCATGTATATAACATGTGAGTATATTACAACCTTCAAATAGTGGTATGAATATCTATTAAAGTAGGCTACACCTTTGGTAGAATACATGTGGTGATAAAAATTATGATGGGCATTGATGTTTCTATGTGTAAAGATGCAAAGATTTAAGCAAAACAAGCATTCCTAATTCCTATGATTTTCTGAACAAATTAAAGATATTGAGAGCCCTTTATTTGAGAGGAAGTAATTTTATTAAATGCCACAGAAAAAACACGCTACAGAGTATCTAATAAAGAGTTCTATGAAAATTCTGACGCTTTTATGTTCCACTAATCATTTCACTTTGACAACATCAACGTTAGTGATACCTGCTTTTGCTGCACTATACTTTTGGCTTGCATTCAAACTCAGCCGCTGAAACTGTGCTGAAATTCAAATTCAAATCAAGAATGACACACCTAATTCAGGTACTAATTCTCAAAACTGGCTATACTAACGGTGCAGACAGAGTGGTGCAAAGTGAGGAAGTGACAAGGGCCAAACAGAAAGGGGGCCATTATTAGAAAACAACCAAACAGGACACATTCAATGTATTAATTTTGATGGGTTTACTTTGACCGCTGTCAGGGAACCCAATTTTCTAGTTTTTTTTTTTGTTGTTGTTGCTTTTATTAGAATTAGGCTACCTAGCTAAGACAATATGATAATTATGAAATAGACACAGAATAAAATACCGATACACTAGTGTCAACTGAAAATTAAATAAAAACAAAGAGATTTTAGGTAAAAACTTCGCACAAGGGTCTGTGCTCCTAGACAGCAACTGTTTGCTCTTTAGCCCAAAATAAAAGCCACTCTAACTTTAACATTTATTGGTGATGAAACCATTTTATAAAGCCTGTTGTTCTTTTCCTTGGGAAATTTGTTTTTTTCATTTAATTTGATTAATTTGGTCAAGAAAGATCTGGTACAGACTTCAGGGATCAACAGGACAGCTCTGATGTTGCTGATATGCACTTTAAGAATGTGCAGAGAAAACACGTAAAAAAAAAGTTATGCAAACAAACATTACATGTTATACCGATGTATAATGTTAATCAGGGTGGAATAAGATGGTGAAAATTGAAACTGATTCTTTGATTTTACTAGCAAGCATGGAGAGAATAAGGCAAGAAAATGGTCAGTTTGTTAAAGTTAGTTAACTATTTGCATGAAATGAAATGTGAAGTTCTACTTGTGCCACAACAGATAGGTTAATCAGGAAGTGCAGTGCATGCATGTCACTGTTGTGAAACATTATGGTGACATCAGGAAGGGATTACAGAAAGTAATTACAGGACAAACAGTGAGAAAATGAATCTAGACAATGACTCACTAGGTATATGGCACTAATGCAAGAAATTTTAGTTCTAAAACAATGATCTTTATGATTTCGTTACCAAGCTGACACACTAATATATCTACAAAATGAATATAATTACAACATGATGCCATTGTATCCTGATCTCTATTATTTGAAATTCTTGATCTCATTGCTGTCAGGGATATTTACATCAGCCACATAATAACCTTATTATATAATGGTAGTGTAATCCAAGATTTCCTTTTAGAACCAATGTACTGTCTTCGACATACTGAAGAGTTAACATTTACATTTCAGTCTATTATCCCTCTGTGTCTGTCAGACTATTACATGATTCAAGATAGACTAACATTTGGAGTTTTGAGTTTGAGTTTGAAGAAAAGACAAAATATGGCCAAAAAAAAAGTTGTATATAGCAAAGCCTCACGTAAGAAATAAGTATCATATTTCTATAATTATTTCTTATGCGAGGCTTTGCTACATACAACCTTTTCTTTTTGCCATGTTCTGTCTTTGCTTCAAGCCTTGGTGGAATCCCACATATTTTCTGTGGTTTGCATAATATTTTGTGAGTTTGGAGAAAACACATCAACATGATAATGTTCACAATCTGCTGGGAAAAAGCAAGATGACAGACAGAACTTAATAGAAGGATACAACAGAGGAGGCCCTACCAGAAGCACTAATCAACCTCCTGCTGGCACATGGAAGAAATCAGATGGATCTACGATATTGTGAATACAGAAAAGATCAACAAAACACATTTTACCCTCTCTGGCAGCCCCAAGAATGTAGGCATTGACATAGATGTTGTCAGTATCAGTGGTAACTGTTATGCCACTGATTCGAATGGGAGAAATCTGCATTGTTTCAGCTAGATGTGCCCAGACTTCGGCAGTCCACACCATCTCAGTTCCTGGACTAAATGTACCTGTCAAAACAAAATAATGAAATGGAAAATAAAAAAAAAAGAAAAAAGAAAGAAATATGAAAGATAAAAATATTTAGGGAGTATCCAGCTCAACCTAGAGGCAGGGAGCTTGCAAAACAACAGTTCATTTTGGTATATTAAGGAATTTATTTAAGGGTATGTGACAAATAACAAAGAAACATCTGCTAAAAACAAATTCTTTTAAGTCTAGTGACATAGAAAATTTAAAACATAACGTTTTTCATGGCGAGAATAATAAATGATTCAATAAATGAAACTGATGTACAATTTGTATAATATGACCCACATTGATTTTGTTGCAAAACCGCATTTCTTACATGATGACATGATTTCTCCAGTGATCTCATGGCTACCAACCTGGGAAAGTCAGCTGAAAGCTGAGTTTTTGTTTATTATCAAAGCACTCTGAAATATCAAACTCATCCATGGAAGCATGTTCCTCTCGAAAATCAAAGAAGTTGTAGATTCGTGTGAAGTACACCTGTAAGATTACACAAATTCAAGATTAAAATTCATTCTGCATCCTTCTGACACTCGCTACACTTTGATATTCCCAAAGTAAGATTAAAAAAGATGTCAAATGTTTAAATTAGTTGCCATGCCTGGTATAAAAAAATAATCCCTGAATCATGATAAAGAGAAAGAGAGGACGGGGATAAAGTGCCAACTCGTAATAGGACAATTACAAAGCGCACTATGATAATCTTATGACAACCACTGATAGTGGTGGTAATGACTGATAATATGGTGTTTTACAACTCATTTGACAACTGCAGTGCTGACTGTGATAACAAGAGTTTCTTTATAGATTGGAATAATGTCTATCATGTTGCAAAACCATTCTGCAAATTTCTCACGTGTATGTTGATTAATAAAGGTGCAGTGATTTTTTAATAATACCCTTGAAATGGCTGGCTCAATGGGATGACGTGAGGAAAAATGGCTGCTATTGTGGTAGTCAGTGAGTGATATGTTTTCATAACAATATTTTTTTTCTACCTGAGGCACACTAATAGTGAGTTGGAGTGGATATCTTGAGTCACTCAATTCACTGGCATCCAAAGGCACACTATTCCAGTCTGCCTGTGGATAAATAAAATATTTTGTTAAAAATGTTACACCGTGAATAGTAACCCCCCTCCCCCCCCCCCCCCCAACCCACCTCCTGTAACGAGGCAAACAAAATTCAAATTGTTACCAAAAAAATCCTGCTCTCTCAGAAGTATATAATGACAATGTTCCAGAAAGCCTGTTACACTAATACAAATATTTTGTGTAAATAAATGGAAGGCATACAAGGTCTCAGATTTTGAACAAAATGCACACAGCAATCAAGAGTGGAGTTTGAACATTTCTGAGATTTCAAGACATTAGCTCCACACATTTTTTTTGCTCACACGAAACTATCCTAAATTAAACTTGGATAGGCTAGATTTCATTTTCTTCAGCTTGCATAAAATGCTCTAGATTTTGTTTCAGTAAAGGAAAACTGCTTTCCCTAGATCTGATTACAAATTCATGTAATTTAGTATGAAAACATTTCTTCAACTATAGAAAGTGTTCACCCAGCCCTCTGAACACTACATTCTACACTAATTTCCCTCTACTGTAATGCATCATAGTTCCCTATCTGGAAAGATAGGAACCTGTCTGTGGTAAGATATTTTGTCATATGGTGAAAAAAAAAGTACAAATGAAAATGGTCCTGTTTGTCTGACCATACATCAAAGTCATCACTGATCAGGATTTTAAGAAACCTCTCCAAATAAGCTGGAAAAAGCTGGGTTTTATTGGATGCATTTTTCAATTTTACTACATTACAAAATGCCACAAATTGCCTAATAATTATCGTTCACCGCTGTGAATTCTAATAAAATTAAGCAACAGTGAATGGTTTGATAGAACAAAGACAGTATCCATGACAAAGAAAAAAGGAGAAGGAAAATGAAATACTTACTGCTAAGATGGCATATTCAAATGTGGCATTGAATTTTGTTCCTCCTATTTCATAATCAGGCACGATGCTGGCAAATATATCACACATTACACCACGGACTTGTCTCTGAAAGTAATAAAATGTTAGGACATGGAAAACAACATCCACTTCCATAAAATGACTCGTGTAATACAAACACTGCTGCAGTTTTCATCATTAGAAAGTTCAGATCAACTGTTGATGACAACATCCTATAACTAATATTACAAAATGATGACATTCTTGTACAGAGAAATGTGTTTTGAAGGTAATTCATTATATCCTGGAAGTATCCTGGAAGGTGCTACAGTTTACGTGTTATGACTTTAACTTTTTTATACGCAAAGTCACACAATAGCTTTAAGAATACATTTACTGCCCAGAAACAACACTGTGTTTCCCATACTAAAAGCAGTCTATTTTCTTGCAAAAAACAAGTTAATCTCTCTCTCTCTCTGGCTACCTGCACTGACTTCTTTTTTTTACTAACAGTTTCTTAAAAAACAACAACAACAAAAAAAAAAAACTGCAAACATTTCATTTCAATGTTTATCAAGTTAAAGTGATGGTGGTTGTAAGTCAAAAATATATTTATGTTTTTTTCCATTATGGAAAATAAGATTGGTGTTTTGATGTTTGTATTATCAGGTCTCAAATTGTTTCTGCTGAAAATTTGACTTTTAGGTGCAATAAAAAAAAAACAACTTTCAAGAACATAACTTTAGATTTTCACAATTATGTCCAACTTTACTAATAGGGGAGCAAAACTCAGACTGAATAAACTCTAGTAAATCATACACTGTTGGAAACTGGAAACCTTCTCTTCAAGTGCATACAAATAATAAGCTTGGATTTATTGTCCATTTTAACCCTCGTCCTATGTTGAGTGAACTTGTCCACGTAACACCCTGTATGGGGAGAGCCAATGGCCAGTCAACCGATTGTGTGCGTGTTGCCAATAACCTCGGCAGTTGGGCCAATCGGGTCTTTTTGAAAACATGTATTGTGTTTACTTTAGGACACAATAACAACAATAATGGTGGATAAATTGTAAGTGACCCCTATGACATTTGGATAAAGTACTTGTGATGAGATGCAAGAAATTCTATTGTTAAGTAGAAGGCCCATAATAAAGAATTTTCTGCATTTACATGCCATTTAACACACATTTTATCTTCCCAAGATCTCTGCGCTTTATTTGTTCCTAAGTCAGGCCATTCAGATGAACAAATTATTTTTTAAGCCAGGTCCCTAATGTACTAACCACATGTATCATGACATTGCCTTCTCTATCCTCCACTATGTAAAGGTTCCACTTACTATGATGTCAGTTTTCTTAGCACACCTTTAGCACGAGATTTGATTTCCAGCTCGTAGAGTACACACATGTACTGAACAGCGGTTTAATCAAAGTAACACAATATCTCTCTAATTACCATATCAAATAAAGACAACGTCCAACAACAGAGTCGGCCATTTTCTCCCAGTGTTACCTGATGAAAATCTACCGACAAACAACCTCATACAGCATGCCCCAGAATTACATCGGAATTCATTATTACAGACAGAGAACAGTTTCTCAAATATGCAGATGGCCCCTTTCTTCTCATTTCACATGTAGACGACAACCAGCATCAAAGTCAAAAGTCTCCCTAAGATTTTCCCTGGTTTGAACTTCAGACCGTTAGTACTTTTACATGAGTATGGTGAATAGTTACTAACATTTGCATTGTAATAAATGTAATCGGAGATACCACTTTCTTGGACATAGTAGGGGTGACAGGACTAATTACAGCGAAACAAGTGAAACTAGTGTGATAAAAAAAATGTTAAAAACATGATAGTTGTAGCAACCCAATAAACAAAACACGAGACGCAGTGTTGCTGTACAATAAATCAGCCTCCCACAGGACCGGCCCGGTTTGCAAAATGTAGGCGACAATATTGGCCTTGCGTGTCAAATCAGAGCAGCTTATGGAACCAAAGGATGGATCGTCCAATGGGATGGGGCAATTCTAATTATTAAAAATGCCTGCCAGATACTGATGGTACAAAAAAGAAAGTCCTTTCCGCTCATACTTTCTTTTTTAATTTCTTAAACTACTCCAGCAATACATTGCTGAATCACCTAATTCTGTTTTCTATCCCCTGTCCTTAAAATCGAACAGATGATTCCCTTTTTTTCTCAGTTTCAGGTGTCAGACTGAAGAAAATTTCATTAAATTAGGAATAAGTTACTGCTGGTTAAGTACTAATGATTCGCCTCCATTCTTATTTTTCTAAATGATGATGCATTATAATTTTACAAAAAAGGGGCGGGAGAGACAAAATTGCACTGCTTACTATTCCCCGGATTACCTTTGATAATTTGGTAGATGTTTTCCCAATAAACCTTAATTTATGTTAGGTTCCTTTCTTTCATTGTAGAAGTGTTCCTTATAGTGATATGCACACAATTTGGCATACTCTGAAAGCAAATGCCATTTTATTCGGAGTTTTCACAGTAACAACTTCTGTGTCTACAAAAGTTTTTGTTTCTCTAGAGGGCCTCAGCATATGGCAGTTGGCCTTGGCATGCTACTTATGAGTCAAAATCATCTTACCATATGTTGTATTATTGTAAATGTTATGCCATACCCAAGCTATCTCTATAAAAAGAAAATTCACTTCCTCCAATCACTTTGAATTATCCATTCCATTGCATATTAATGAAATCATAGTTTACCACAGCATTATTTCTGCCCAGTGGCATCAGCCTATGCTATATAGGTAAATCACTAACCCTCTTGCTGCCACAGGAAGACTGTTAGGTGGAAGATTTATCGGCCCTACCATTTCATGCTATAACTGCCGCGGTGCTGATATATTAGCCGACATTGTTCCGGTATGTTTTGCACTCCTAATTCTGTCTCATCCAATAATCCATTTTCTGGTAGTCTAAAGGAAGGAAGGGCATTTGGGCTTGGCAGGAAAAGGGTTAAGTGCACACAATTTTGTTTTCTCTCAATATTCAAAATCACCTGGCCTGTGAATCTGTATTTATCATTAATTTTGAAGAAGCTGCTGGGTTTTTTCTGATCAATAATCAGTGTGCCATTGTATTGCAGTCTCTGAACATCTAATGCTGAATCTGTGGAATCTGGGTCAATGGGTTTCACCTGACAACCACCCGTTGCTGTGTCTTTAATGTAGCGAACACCTGAAAAAGAAAGGTGTATCCTCACAATTGATAACATACATGTTGTTACACTGCCAGTTTGATGACAAAAGGATGAATAGATATCAACAGCTTTACAATGAAAAGGCGAATGCTTAACTTCTGTGTGACAAAGGGGC
The DNA here is from genome assembly GCA_963931925.1 of Onchidella celtica. Lineage (NCBI taxonomy): Eukaryota > Metazoa > Mollusca > Gastropoda > Systellommatophora > Onchidiidae > Onchidella > Onchidella celtica. The sequence continues at coordinate 57,354,626 of OZ007571.1, forward strand.
AAACTGCCAAAATCAGTGTTGTGAGAAATTCAGTTTTGAAAATTTTGTGCTACTCTCATCATCGATTTTCTCACTTTGTCATACCACATATCGCAGAAACTAAATGAGATTTAACAAAATTGCTCATATTGGGTAAAGCCTCCCCCAGCAATATACTTTTGGTAACCACAGAAGAGTATCTCAAAGTTAACCTATTTGCCCCTTCGTCATACAGCGCATCATCGTTCAGCGCTTGTCTTTTTGTTGTATAGCTGTTGATATCTTTTCGCTCCTCTGTCATGAAACCAATGATTTGGTACCACTGTATTAAACTGTGTGAACACACAGCCAGCAGACCTATGGAAATCTTACATATAGAATTGAGGTCAAGATTGCTCATATGAAGGGGGTTCATACAAAGTCTTGAAACTAATTTTAAGGACTTTTTAAGGACTTCCTAAGGACTCACAGTAAACAAATTAAGGACCTGTGTGCCGGTGACCAAGAAATATTACATGTATGCAGCACTCAAAAATCAAGTACCCATGCGCAAGAAATATTACAGCTATACAAGTGGTGAGCAACTCATCGAAACGGGGATGTTTCTGTATCCAGAGTTCAAACATAGTATATTCACTCTGAAAAGTTCAGTTATTTCAAAGTACCAGTACTTATTTTTTCTTTTATGAAAATGAAGGACTTTAAAGACTTTTAAGGACCCGTGTTAACCCTGTAGGAACGATATTATTCCAACGTAGATCCGCTACTTATGACATTGAGGCGATGTCGGTTTGATGTAGGGAATCTGCCCTATGTTAGTCCTAACAATTCTATGGAAATCAATTACAAATTTACAATGGATTGAAGAAGGGATTCTGATGGGAAACTCAATTCTACTGACCAATTTCTATGGCTGCAATTAATGTTGAACTAGCTAAGGCTACTTATAGTGTTGCCCTGGATAACCTTCATTCTGCCCTCCACCCCCCTTCAGTTACCTCACTCTTTTTCTCCTTATTGCTTCTCCACCACTCTCTCACTCCATCAAATTCAGTCTCCCGTGCACATTAGTGTGCTGCTCATTTTGTTTCTGTTACTAGTGTTAGTGAAAAGTGTGCTGAATTGAACACTCAGTTAAATAAAAACCAGAAAAGCTGAAAAAACACAACGTAGGGATGAAAATGAATTTTTAAAAAATTATTTTCTTGATAAAATAGACATCTTAGTTTTGATAATTATCAATGGTTGTGTAATGATTTATATATATATATATGTACTGATTTTCACCAGCGGGTTTGGTTTGTCTGACATGTTAGTAATACTTTTATGAATGACAGACAGACAGTGAGATATCAGAAAAATTCAAAAGCACTTTGAAAAGAAAATAACATGTGAAAAGCATGTGGCTGCCCCTTTTAATAAGGTGGGCACTCCAATATGCAGTTATTGCCAGGATACAGCTGTCCTCTTTTAACAACACTCTCAAGTCACAATGTATCTCAGAAACCTCTGAATACTGTTCAACTAACTTAAAGCCACCTTCCCCCCGGGCCCCCCCCCCCTTACACACACACAAGCTCAAGGAATTTCAATGATCTTTCCCCCCCCCCCCCCCCCCACTAATTGACAGTATTCCATTTTCATCTTTTCATCTGTCAGTATCCACAAAGCTAATAAACTTGGAAGAATTTATCTGATTTACAATGAAAAAAGAAAGGTATGTCACAAATTAAAACCCTCTGTTCTAGGTTTGAAGAAGAAAAAAAGAAAAACGGATCTCGGGAAAATTAGCAGAAAAATAAAAAGTGTTGTTCATTTAATAACTGATATAAATGAATGTCTTTGATCATGCTGAACTGAATAACATTGCACTGGAAAATGGCAAGTTTTAGTTGTGTCTTAGATTTCTGTATGCAAGAATAACAGTAATTTTGGGGTTTTGTTTGGATTAAAATCTTGATGTCACTGTCTGCTTTTCTTACCTGTATTGAAGTCATGAATTTCCGAAATAGTGTGTCCAATGATTTTATCAGAGACTCCTAAGCGCTGCAGAGTTCGAGTATCTTCTCGAACCATTTTAACATCTTCATCATACCATACCTGAATTTGAAAAAATCAAGGACAGCATTGTTTGAGATAAAAAATGAATGTACTAAGAGTTGCATTATATTATGCTTCTCATCAAACAAACTTTATATATCAAATATTCACAAAATCTATTGAAATCACAGAAGAAGAAGAAGCAAATCCACTACTATTACGAAGGCCATGGCAAAGTAGGGCAAAACTGACTAACGTAATAATTATGTGATGGACAATCAAATATAGTGTACAAGCTCATATGTGAGTAAGTATGATTTACCACTCCATTTTGTGTACAACACTTTGAAAATAAATAGTCTCAGAGCATTTCTAACAACTGGGCCCCAAACCCCAAAGGGCGGCCTTCATATCCTCTTCCTTTCTATTGCTTATGAAATGCAAATAGCACAATCTAAAAAAATGAACCAGGTTATCATAACCTTTTTTTAATATTCTAACATGTTGCAGTATGCACTAATAACAAAAAATGGTCATGAAAAGGCATAAATCCCCAGCTGATTGTAAAGAAAATTGTTTCATTGGGGATTTTGAAATTAATCTGTGTGATGCACAAATTTATTTGCAATCCTTCATTACCTAACTTCTCTGGCCAAGAAATACATGAAGGGCAGCTGGCATGTCACTATGACCACAGGCACTATAAAATGATCTCCATTATAATTAATAAATGTAACACTTACAGCAAAGTGATTAATAGATGTCCCAGTTGGATCAATCAACTCTGCTCTGTATTTGAAATATTTTTTGAATGTGGGTGGTGGGTTTGTCTTTGAGCCCTTTCGATTTGGACATATCACATTAGGAGGAGTCTGCAGATTTTGATAAAAGTTGAATAAAACAGTCATTAAAACTAATATGAAATACAAGAGCATAAATGTCTAAAAACTCTTCATGACCTCATACGAATATTAGTGCCTGTCATTTGCATGGTATAAATGAATTCTCAGATATATATTAGATGCTGCAGTTTCTTAGTATAATGGATGTACAGGATTTACTAAATCTGTCTTATTTCACGCTGGTGAAATTCTCACTGAGCATTATATTATCTTATCAATGGTTTTGTCATCTTTTCATTACAAAATTAGTGATTCTAAAAAAACATTGTTGGAATATATAGAAGCAAATCTTTAAACACCTGAGACTACTAAAGTGGATGAAAAAGTTCAGAGATGAATTAGTGAGACATATGTGTGTGCGCCTAAAGAAAGGTACCAGTTGACAGTACAGCTATTTTTGAGCTAGGGGGTGAAAAGGTAGAAAAAGTCGTGACTAGTCGAAAATGCACTTCTAGCAGAAAACACAAGTTTAAGCATTTCTAAATAGGATATGAAAAGGATTTTGGAATATTTTATGTTTAAATATTATTTTATTAATTATTTGTACAACATGTGACTCTACAAGAAGTAATATTGAAGTGATTGTTGCTAGGGGACCGTGGACTAATTACAAAGCTGTTATAGAGATAATACTGAGTAGTGTTCACTGCTCATCTATAGTTTACCGTGTAACATGCCACGGTCCCCTGAAAACCGCCAAGTCAGAAGTTTTTTGGATCTTGTTAGGAGAGCGCAGTATTTTACATAGAAAGCTAGAGCTGAGCAGTGAACACAACTCAGTAGTTTCCCTATTTACCTTTATAATAAAACTACGCTCCCCCAACAATATCCAAAAAGTCTGTCATGGGAGTGAGCTATTAAAGCTGTTTTTCTCAAAAGTTTATTTTTGCCCCCTGTCTTACAAAATGTGCCATATCTTCAAAACTACTTATGATATTGTTAAAATTTTAAAAGCAGCGTGTTCAGCATTGAATTTTCTAGAAGAATATGCCCTTATCTCAAAATCCAAAATTTGCGACAACTGGTACCTTTCTCCAGGCACACACACATATGACAGGACAATGGCTTTTTCAGTAAATTTTGCAGGGCATCAAATCTTTATTATACATGTACTATCATCCTAAACTCGCTACAAGCAACTGCATGCACTGTGTAACATTTTATTTTATTCTCATTGTTCACATGATACTAACAGAGGGAAATGTATCAGATTGAACACATTGTGACAGGCAGTCAGGTATATGTCAAATACCTCCATAATAATAGCATCTTTGGGTCAAATGCATTGTCTATCTACGGGTAACATGCAAACATACAAACAAGTCATGACAAATATGAACTAAATTACATTTCAAACAGATACTTTCTCCACTTAATTGAATTAATTGAATTAATATATCAGTTTGTTTGAATATAGACTATAATGCAAATAATCTTCCAGTTTCACACATTTTCAAATATTGCGCAGTGTCATTTTAGCCACTTCATGTTAAATTTCCCCTCTAAAGTCTGCAGATTTCTATGCAGGCATAGAAGCAGAACAAAAGCCATGCTTGAATCTGCGAACGTGCTTACACACACACACACACATATCTGGTCCAATACCAAGAAAATAGAAGCATCCGTATCCAAATATGGGAGAAAGTTGATGAAATCATAGAGGTGGTGAAAGTGTTTTCCATCGTCATACACACCCTCCACCTCAATACGCATAGGTACTCCTTCAACAGCAGTAGGAGCAGGGACACTCCAACCTGGTCCTATATGTGCAAGACAACAGAAAAGAATACTTGTGGTTTGATGCTGTAATTTTCTTCACATGATTTGGCATCATTCAAACTATAATTGAGAAATAGCGCAATTGTTTTGTGTTCACAATCAATGCATTTCAAACATTCCATACAAAATACAATGGATGTGATTCATTGACTTATTCCTTACTTTTTCAAAAATTCTGGAAAGACACCTGGGAGGAGTTCCATTTGAGTCACACATAAGGATAAGGATGCTGCAGGGATGTTTAACAATGTGACAAATTAAATGAATGTATTTATATCTATGTTAAACTTAAAAGTTCTGAATAAGGAAACATAAATAAAGAATGTGTGCCCAATTAGACCGCGAAGGGTACAGAGTGGCTGTTATTGTGCCGACGTGCTGTAAAACTCAAACTCAAACTGCGACTTTAGGAGTTTCTGTAAGGGGGGGGGGTTGTTAGCAAATTAATTCTCTAGATCAGTAGATGGATGTTTGTACAGAAAATTCACAGCTCGGCGATTATTAATCAGAACATGACATATGTGCCCAACTAAAGTTGTGTAACTCATATGGTACTCCTTCCCTACACCTGGCAAAAACAGACCATAGGTGCTTAAAAATCATTATTATACTGGCACTTTCAGCAACATTAATGTTTGCACCAGTTCTCTTTTAATGATTTTTTAAGCCTTTCAGCAACAGGGAGGAAAACCTAGAGTGTAAATATAGTAAATCTGCCTTTGGCACAAAATTTCCTGATAAATGACGGATGGGAATAAAACATGTCAAGTACAGTTGGTGAGAGAGTACTTTGTTGACAGGATGATTAAAGTACCATTGTGTCCTTCCATTTTTGAGCACTGATGGATGGACAACTTTGTAGTGTTTTGCATTTTGATGAGCGACACATGTGGCCAACTACCTACTGCAGAGTATCAAAATTGCAAAAAATTTTAATGCATTATTGTGCATCTAATCACTTTTTAAGTGCTTGGTTCTAAATCAGTTGCAGTATTGAAATAGTTTTACCTTTCTTCATTTTCTGTTTAATTTAATGCAGTTTCTGGATAAAACTGTCAAAAACTTGTTTATAAATACTTACGACTGAAGTAATAGGAAACACGGACTTTTCCCTGGGTTGCTGGCCAGGCTGTACAGGTTGTCCACACATCTGCTGGAACACCACGAACTTTATCCATTCCCTGATATACCTGTAAGAATCATTAATCAGCCTGTAATATATTTTTTACTGAAAGCTTTCTATTAAGCATTCAATAAGAAAAATGAAACACTTAGTTCATTTTAATGTTAATATGAAAAATGTATTTCCCAGTTAATCTCTCCTGTGTTTTGAATCAGACGGTAGTGTACTTTTCTTGAATAACAACAGATTATGAAAAGCTGTTTAGACTATTGATGCCACCTACTGACTTGTTTTAAAGATTCCACTACACTGATATCAAAGATTTTTGCATGGAGAATATGTAAACATTTGGACATTCAAATAATTGTGTTCAATGTTGAAAATTTGCAATTACAATGCTTTCCGTACAAATCAGCTAATCTAGGAACAGCTTTCTGTCATTCTTCACTGCAAAATAAAACAGCAAAAAGTCAGCAGGAGGTATTTACGCTTGCAAGATAATTTGGAATACTAGCTGTCGAGAATTGAACAGACTTAAGTAAAGCCAGCAACACAAGAGGCAACTTGGCTGCAGTCAAAACACTACATACTGATACTTCTGGTGTTATGAAAGGATTTCCAAAACTTTGTTTATTTTGTAGGAAAAAATTATCTATACACATGCACTGCTGCCACATTGACAGATTCACATTCTGACACATCCACAAACAGATAAAATGACCTGACAGATGCAAACATGCTTGAGAAGAAGAACAACAGAATGTACAGAATGGGATGACAACATTACGAATACACAAACAGGAAAGAAAAGCCTAAATTAGATAGGCACAGGGACAGAAAGGTGAATACCTATGCAGACTTTGTTCATGCAAAGAGTCTATCAAAGAAGTGTACGCCCACTGTATAACAAGCACTTTAAATTTGAAGGATTCTGACATGCACAATAAAATAAAGCTATGGAATCAACTTGACTGAAATTAAGCAGGGCTCACATACATCAAGTTTGTTAGCAGCAAATTTAAGGGCAGCAGCAGTTCCAAACACATGCCTTGCATCTGAACCAGTTATGTTCTCACTTCGTGAGCTGAACAAACCCCTGTATGGACTTCCTTCCACAGATGTAACAATGCATGTTTTATCTGAAACAAAGAAAGCGACTACTTACAATGTTGTTTTAAAGTCCAAGAACTGTAATCAACTTTATTCTACTTTTGATGTTAAGTATATTTTTGCCAACCTTTAAATTCTGTGTTGAAAGTTTTTAAAAAATAGTTTTTAGTAATTGAAAGACGGACCATTCATGCATTCCTAAGTTTCCTGGTAGTTCTCCTACCCCAACACAGTCGCACTGATCTGCCTCTTTCACACATCAGATTTTCACAGGATAGCAGAACAGATTTTCTAATTTTATCCAACAATGCTGTAAAGCAATGCATGCTCCAGGACTAATGTCTTAGATGCAGGACATCTGACATCATGGCTTACATGTATCAGTAAATCTGCCGATAAAACTGCAGCTTAGTCAATTTTCATCTGGGATCATAATTATTGGAAATACTGAAAACCATTCTTGTGATTAGCTTTTCCCTATTCTCACCCAACCACCAACATCAAAACCAGTCACAGGAAAATAAACACTGGGCAAAGCAAACTGACTTGAAAAATTTAGATGTAGTCATCTTTTTAGACCAAGCTATGTCACACATGACGGATTGATGGCTGGGTGACTTTATAACCAAAAAAAAATGCAGTCAATTCGATGCTTTGCATTCTGCCTAGGTTTGTCTAGTGTCTGACTCTGCTGCTTTGACAGATAATTCAAATTACTGATGGTCCCCTTAGAATGACAAGGTTCTAACTCCATTTCATCAACTCTTGAGAAACTGATGATTGAAGTTTCATGTGCTCACAGCTTTTAGAGATACGACTTTTTCTCTTTTTAGTAATACTTACAAACTACATACTGACTCATCCACTTGATACTTTGACATACAATTGAGAGGGCTTTTACGAGTAGTGTGCAGTGTGTAACTCAGTTCAGCCCCCAAAAAATTGAGATAGAACCTTGCCATTTTAAGGGGACATACTCACCTTGGACTTCGAATACTTCATCCGTGGCAAAAGAAAAAATCACTGTTTTCTTATTTCCTCCTTCATATATTTTCAGCATTGCTCTGTTCCCCATATAATCCAAGTACTCGTCCAGAACCGTGGTTTGGTTCTCTTCTAGTATATTTTCTTCCACTCGAGTCTGGTATGAATCAGAATCTTGGAGCACCGTTGGTAAGGAGGGTGCTTTGTAGAGGAAAAAAGAAAAAAACAAACAGGTCTGAAGTTATGATTAAAAAAGAAGAAAAGGCCAGACATCATCAATATCGATTTATTGGTACAGGTATTGAAATTTCGAGACCGACAACTTTTCATCAGGATTGCTGGCTGACTTTTCAGTGAAAATTACTGCCATCTATTCTTACATAAGGAGGTATTATACTAAACCCGGTCAAACAGTCTGATGCTGGCAGACAAGAAGTGCACACCATATTTTCCTATATTTTCTTAGTAAATCCGAGAAGACTCTATCATACTTAGCCTGGTCGGGCACAGTCAGCTTCTGCTCTTATTTCTTGGGTGTGCATATTATTGCTTGCAACAGCTGACTATGTGTGACCGGGCTTAATATGACACCCCCATTAAACAGGTAATCTTTGCAGTGACTGTTTGACGTTAGCTAAATTAATCCCTGCGTGACATTATCATCAACATCACTGTAACTTACAGGGTACGTTAGTTCCTTATTTATTCCTGTGACGTTAGACCTATTGTAATCTTGAACTAATCAAAGACAAGAGTGAATTTGCTTACGTAACTTCTGTCCCCAGTGGCAGATCTAGAAATTCCTCCGTGTGGACAGAAGTGGGAGAAGGCGCCACCTGCCTTAGGAAATAGTAGCTACTTCCCACCATCCAGAGAGAGAGAGAGAGAGAGAGCGAGAAAGAGAGAGAGAGAGAGAGAGAGAATGAGAGAGAGAGAGAGAGAGAGAGAATGAGAGAGAGAGAGAGAGAGAGAGAGAGAAAGAGAGAGAGAATTTAAGCCTACTGTTAGACAATTTTAATTCAACTACTTCAGTGGTTCTCAACCTTTTTCAGGCAATCGGCCCTTAGACTCCAAATTATCTTTCATCGCCCCTCCCCCTCCTTTTCCTCAAACCGGCCCTGCTCCACCCGAACATAAAATCGCAAGTATACAGACTACGGAAGGCGTTCCATTTGAGTTATATGATAGGGATACTGCAAGGGCGCGACTTTAGGAGCGTCCGTGAACAGGGGGTCTGGGGGGGGGGCAATGCCCCTTCCCTCCCCCCCCTCTCCGGCGAGTTAGTCCTCACACAAAGTATGACGTTTGGTTTTTGAAATCTTTGTTAATGACAATATGAGTGCTGATTACTCAGTACAGACAAAAACAGAAAGCTTTATTCATCAAAAGCACCAACAATAATACTGGCCTTTCCTGTTCATAAAGCCCTCACGTCCTGTTGAATGGAACCATGAATAACGTTTTCCACATCTTTGAAATAGAATGGAAGAATAGGGAACATTTAATGGAATAGCTATTCTGTACAGACAAGTGGTTTTTGATTGTTGGCGTGCCATGGGAGGTTTTGGTACCCCGAACTCAACTTGGGTTTCATCGGGCTGATGTCATTTGATATGACCGGATAATCAGCCACCAGTATCTAGAAAGTGATCATCGTCTATGGCATATTAAAAAGTTGTGTCTTGCAGAGTGTTAATTGAGAAAATGTAGATGGCGGATGAAAGTGAAATAAAAGCAAAAAAAAAAAAGGGCAATGACGAAAGGTGAAAAATGCGAAACCAACATTCCAAAGTGCATGAAGTAAAGTTAGATTAAATACAGGTGCTCCTATTGTCATTACGATACTGATAGCTTAGACAATATAAACACCTTTTTTGATGTCTCTGTGTCATTGCATCTTTACCAGTAATTCATACACCGTAGTTTTTCCTTCTTGGCCAGTTTTTGAAAAAGACGCAGTTATTATCGTTATTTTTTTTTTTTTAATTGCATCATGTACCCAAGTTCGATTTTGTTTAAACAGTTAATTTCTCTGAATGTTCAGAGTTTGGGGTTTAGGATTTGTTGAGACTAGGACTATTTTCCCTTACCTTTTTTTTTTCTTTTTTGCTGAATTACAAACTCTTCAGCTGGTAATGAAAAAAAAACTTAAAGGGTTCGAGAACAGCCGGCAACAAAGTATTCAGTACACTATTATTTATTATCTATACTTTCGGTGTATCTTTACAGATCTTTTATTAATCTATAATTCATTAATATTTTGTCTTATTCATTCAGTATTTTTAGTTGCTGGAAGCACATGTACATGGAAAACTGCATGATTATATACCAGCGGGTGTAACTGAATTACAAAACTGTCAGCTGATAATGAAAAAACCTAAAGGGTTCGAGAACAGCCGACTACAAAGTATTCAGTACAGGACACTACTAGAATACATGGCAGAAGCCCACTAGGTTTGATCTCTCTCTTACCTAGGAATATTTCTATTTCTGTAAATGTAATTCCTATTTAATCTTATCTACTTTTTCAATTACTAGACTTGCAGAAAAAGTAACTTCATAATAATCTGAGCAAACTTAATAGCAATATCTAATTTCTGAGTCATGCACAGAATGAATGCATTAAAATTCGCATTTCAATCTGAGCCCAAAAAAAAAAAAAAAAAAGTCAGCGGCTTCCTTGTGATTGGTGTTCCATGGTCAGTTTCGAAATAGATTCAGTATTTGTGAAAAGAAAAAAAAAAACACTCCCCACACATATCTGAGCACGTTTCCTCTGTGTTTTGTAGTCTTGATTCGGATTAAAACCCTTTCTGCAGAAGACAGCAAGTTGGGAGACCACTTGGAATTTCACCTCTTTCCAGGGGGAAGATCAGATGTCACCATGTTTTGCCCAGAAAGCTTTGGAAAGCTCTTGTTTAAATATCCTAACCCTCAATGCAATGCCACAGATCGAGCAACTTTTCTTGGTAGCGTTCGGGGATAGTAAATGCATCGTAATCATAAGAATTTATAACACAGTTAGGGACATACATAGATTTCGCATATCTTTGCAACCATGTGAACCTAAATCTTACTATATTGCAGCTAGAGGATGACCATAATTATAAGTAGCTAAAACTTCGCTACCACGTTTGCCAGAAATTGTGAAACCTTCTGTACTGTCTCACTTTTTGACGATAAGTTACGTAGACATTTAATTTTATTTCGGGCAAAAAACAGTCTCTAATATTATTTGTTTAAAAAATATTTTCCCGCAAAAATAGGGTAGAGTCAAAAAGTTCGATCGGAAATTTCGCTCTTCCACACTGGTGGTCGAAAATCAACGTTATCACATCTGTGTATTTCTAGGTGAAACTGTGATATAAATGTAAGTTCTATTAGCCATTATAAGGAATCCGAATACCGTTTATAATGTGGCATAGATCTAGTTATGCGATTGGGCTTCCTACAAAGAATTTGCAAAGATTTATTTTGCCCGGGTCGGCTAGCTTCAATAATGCGTTTGAATATTGTCGACATTTCTACTTCTCGGCCGTACCTCAACTTGATAACAAGTCATCAAGAGAAACAATATGGAGACTATCGCAGGTGGGAGATGGCAATATTCAGAAACAAAGATAAAGCCGTACATGTGTAGCTACTGTCCATGTCTAAGAAACAATCATGATAAAGCAGAATAATTACTGTGTAAACTAGCCTCTTTATGCAGACCATCCACAGACCTAGTAATGGGAGGATGCTGCTGGCTGGATTAGCTACTATCGTCTACTAGTAATGCTAAATAGTTGAGGAATTTGGACAACATGTTACTGAATTTCGCTCTTTTTTTTTTTTTGTAGCGACTAGTAACAGACGTGATCATATTCTTTTATGGAAAAAAGAATAGTACGTTTTGTCAAGCCATTATGAAAAACTCTCTGATAAATATTTCCCCCCAAATCGTATCCATTAACATTTTCGCCTCTCTATCGCCCCAATTGTCGTTTTCACCCCTTCTCCCTCGACCTCACCCTTTTCTTTGTTTTCGCTCCACTGAAACTCAAAATCGTCCCCTCCCCGGGGGCTGATAACGCCCACGTTGAGAATCACTAAGCTAACTGCTCACGCTGTACATAGGCCTAGAATCGGGTCACAAACCAGAACCTGTCTTTCCCGGCATAGTGAAACCTTGCGCGATTCCCGTCCTGTTCTCGAGACGCGTCCCATGCTCTCACAACACCCAGCCCTTTCCTCTCTGGTTTATTCACCTCTCCCCTCCCCCCGCAAACGCAGTGACTGTTCCTGGGAGGATCAGTTGGGGGATGGGTTGGGGGGGGGGGGCGTGCAGGAGGACGACATGAAGATTTTCAGGAAAACCTAGGCAAGTGTGTTTGTTTCCTTGTACTGATAGCTAAGGATCGACCTGTCAAGGTAATGGTTATTGCAGTTTCACTCCAGATTCTGATTTCCTTCTGTTTCACCGACTGAGTGCAACTACCAAGGTGTACACATGCACAGATCAATAGCCAGATATCTCAATATTTATCTCGTTTTGTTAAAACATCTTATTGATAACACATACTTGACCTCAAATAAGTTTAATCAGTACCGTTTTCTACAAGATCTGTAATACATGTATTGTTAATATCTTGCGCTTGATTCCACTACTTCACAAAGTTATTCTGGTTCTTATGATTCAGCTCCGTCGGGTACATGTAATTAAATGTACCCTTACCGGTACATGAACGAGAGGAAAGCAAGAACTCGTGTAGGCAAGCTAGAATGAGACAAGTTGGCAAGCAAGCCAACTAACCAAGCAAGCAAACCAACCAACCAATCAATCAACCAGTCAATCAAACAACGAACCAACCAGTTAAAATTCTCTGGCCATCAATTACCATAAGAATTTTCCATCCCCTCTAGATCAGAAATTTTAAATTGTTAGACATAAGCATGAAAGGCTTTTATTAAGTATTGTCAAAGCATAAGAAAATACTATATATTATTATTTTGGATTGAAACTTTCAATACAAGCTAGAATGCAACCAGCTGGCAAGCAAGCCAACCAACCAAACAACCAACTAAACAACCAACCAATCAATTAATCAACAAATCAACCAGCAACCCCAACCACCAACCCACCAACCAACCAACACCCAATCAACCAGCCAACCAACCAGTTAAAATCCTCTGACCATCAATTACCATTAGAATTGTTTCGATCCCTTCTAGATCAGAAATTTTAAATCGTTGGACATAAGCATGAAATGCTTTTATTACGTATTGTCAAAACATTTTTAAAAAAAATTGGATTGAAACCTTTGAATAGAAAGCCGTGTTCACAACAACAACGGCAAACAACAACAACAACAATAACAACGATAACACGCTCACACAACAGCACATCTGTATAATAAAAAAAAAGGAAGGTATATCCGTACAACATGTTGTATGGATAGGGACAGTGCATATCAGAACAACAAGTTTACCAAAAGAGCGACTGGTGAAGGTTTGCTGAAACAAAAACGTGATATGGTGTTCACGAATTTAAAGTGGCAACACATGGAGTAGTCAGATGGACCTGGGGGCGTGAGGGTCTAGTCAGTTTGTATCAATGGGCGGTAGTCAGATTGACTAATCAGGCGAAAAGGGGTTGGGGTAGCCATGGTGATCGTACGTACACTCAATATTATTAGCGCAAATCACGCAATTTCCGAGCAGAAGTCGGATTGGTTTTGCTACTAAGCCAGATTCATATTTTTTAAAAAATATGCAAATTAACAAGGTCAGTAATAAAGTGTTCGGTGTGTGTACTACGTCATCGAATTGTGTGCGTTGTGCGGATAAGCAACTGTCCATTCCTTGCCACATGTTGTACGGATATGCGCTTCCAAAACAAAAAAAACAACAAAAAACTGCGGGGTTTATAACAAGAGACATATCGCCACTCATACAGCTAGGATGTGCGTGAAATTTTACAGGTATCTTCCTTTTGACCTGCAGAAGGTTCTTTTTTAGATCTGGAGACTTGAAAATGGTACGGGTATGGAAATATTATTTGAGTTTGCATTGTGTCGCTAGTTTCGCCTCCCCCCCCCCCCCCTTCCCTTCTTTTTCCCGAACTCAGTGTGTTCACTATTTAAACAAACTGCTCAGTGAGCACATTATCATCACCTCATGATTATTTTCTTCACCTTGACGGATGTCGGGGGCGCGTAGGGCATTTTCGTTTAAGAGTGTTGAAGAAAGACTTAAAAACAAAGCAACCGTGAAGGAATTGGGCACTGTAAAACAGATCCACCCGAATTATCTGGAACTGAAATCAATTAAATATAATCCCGTGCATGCGCCTGGAACCTCTGCTAGTTGTTTAAAATAAAGAAAGTGCACGCAACTACCGGAGAACTATAGATAATCACGACCATGCAAAGAGAAACACAAACATCAACAGCAACAGAGAGGGGGGGGGGGACTTACCATTAGGTGCAGGCGTAGGTTTTACACACGTAAAATCACCGCCTGGACTCCTGCCCATCAGTGCCACTGTCCAGATCAAGCAGAGGAAACGTAAAGACTGCATCTGTTGAAGTATTTTTAGAATTAGATAAAACTTGACACTTATCACTGTCACGATGACCACCACATGAAAACGACATCACCAACTCTAGTGATAGCTTTTTTTTTTTTTAAATAACATCACTATCACCATAACTACTTGATACGAATTACCAGCATCCATCAACCGCCACCATT